>QLOS01004768.1:0-10460 GCA_003313725.1 Russula sp. MG48 | reverse complement strand
CACGACACTCGCAATTTCCCCCCGATCACACCATAATACAGCGCAGTTCCCGTTAATCAACGGGATGTAAATAAAACGAATTCGTGTATGTTAACCTGTTGCAAAATGAAATCGTCTGTTTTTGTACATGACGCTCGGCGGGATCCCCACACCAAAACAATCGTGGGGGAATACAGTATTCGGTACAGGGGAACAATACAGTATGCGTCAGTGCGTGCCGTCGCATTTGCCGAGTCGGACATGTGATCAGCCTGTGTAGCGTGTACAACACGTGTTGTGTATCGAGGGTTTATCTTTGGCATTGCCAGGCCCCTGGTTTCGTAATATGAATGAATGGCTTCCTTCCCTGGCCACGTAATTCCCCCAAATGAAGGAATAGAAGCCGTTAACGTGTTCCTCCGATCACGAAAGAGGCTGTGCATCATGGGCGAATTTGCGGTCATACAGCCAGCAAACGAACAGCTGACTGTTGACATCATTCCGTACAGTAACAGCTAACGATGACACAACTGTAACTGCGCACACGACAGGGACAGGGGCGTATACTTCCCTGCCCAGTACAAGAAAAGGGGGTATAGCGCTTTGGCCCCCCCCCCGACCGAGTGGTGAGGGTAGTGTCAGAGGTCAGAGAAACTGAGTTCAAGTTGGCGTGCGGTGGAAACGTCTTGACGGAGATCAGAGGGCCATGGCCAGTTGCACAATTTAATTTCCCAAACTTTGCCAGTCGTGGTCGCCGATGGGGTCGCTTCTTCTCTAAGAAATGACAATGACAGCTTCTTTCGGGTTTTGGGATTTATATCCCCGACGACGGAAAGGGAGCTTTGTAAGAGCACTACAGTACATGTACATCGCAGTTTCAACAACGACGCGCTGTGTTTTCGATCTTGGAAAACCATGGCCAAAGGACCTAGGGCGCAAACTCTATGGCCCCGTCGCGGGCCCCATGTTCAAACACGCGTTCCGGCTATTATACCCTGGTCTGGACCAAGAGTTGCGCCGCAGCGAACAAGCAGTTGCACCGTTACGTTTTGCGCGGCTCGCTCCCTCTTTCATTCGAGACTTTACGAGAAGCTGCACGAAACCGGACATGCCGATATCCACGATGCGGGGCCCCGGAGCGGTCGCGGTCGCGTGCCGTGTTCAGTGGAGCGAGCGCGGCTCCAAGTCTCTGGTCCTACCGTACTGTACGTCGGGGGTGAATTCGACAGGCCTGCTCGCATGTGAACGCGCTCAAGGACATGATACTGAAACCGGGATCTCCGACGGAGGCGGCTGGGGCGCCTCCACGCACGCTCGCGCGCTCAGCTCGTCGATAGTTGGCGTCGGGCTGAGGACTCAGCGATCGGTGCGAGCTGACGAAGCGATTGTGAAGTTCCAGGTGATGAGGAGAGCGTGCGTGCGTGACGGGTGGACAGTTACAGTGTCAGATCCGCGATGTCAGCGAGGCCCTTGGGGGGACCCGGTAGTTTAGGTTGAACACGTCCGAGTCATCGCCATACTGTGGGTGTGAGGACTTTCGTTCTGAGGGCGAGGGCGTTTATGAGGACCCCCCCCGTTTGCATCGGAGTTTGTCCGCTGAGGCTAGGGATGTGTACGTGGTTAACCCCTGATTGCTTCGCGTCGGAACAGATTCGAGCATGTGACAGGTGGAGCCGAAGACAAACAATAAGTAAAGGAATTGCGCACCCACGGATGACCAATCCAAAGTCATTGTAGCAGTCAAAGCGGGCGAGAAGTCACCGTGGAACTCGCCGGATGCGACATGGACAATAGTCTCACGTGGCCGATAATAATTGGCGAGGGTGGCTCACAATAAACACGTGTCATGTGATCTCGCTGATGACCAAATGATGTCGAGTACCTCGAGATACGCAGTCACGAACTACAATGCATGGTTCAAAGCTTTACCTTCATCCATCCAACGGAACGTGATCATCTGATCGTAATTGAGACACGTGACATATCACCACATTTTTTCGCGATTGTTGTCCGTTTCCGTTTGCCATCTAGACCTTGTTTATAACAAACAGCCACACAAATTTTCAGGGATAGTGTCCACATCGGTGGTCGTTATAAGCTGGGAAAAAAAAATCGGGATCAGTCTCATAACGGCTTGGTACACATTGTTCGATGCGTTCAACTTTTTACTGGGGTGGTTGTAAAGATAGGTCACAGTGGCATTGAAGCAAAAGCTCTGAGAAATGAGTATCACATCCTTGGACAGCTCAGTAACCATGTAGGTGTCCCAAAAGCCCTTTGGCTTAGGTGTGAGGAGGAATTACATGCCATGGTTCAAGCATCTCGGTCCTTCGCTCAAGGAACGGTTTAATACCCGTGGGCACAAGTTTTCCCTCATTACAGTGGCTCTTATTGCCGGCCAACTAGTACGTTACGCGCGTACAATTATATCAATGGACCTGACAGACTCTTCAGGGGTCTCATCTACAGAATATTTACACACGCCAGTGCGACATAAAGCCCACTAATATCCTGAGAGGGTTAGGGGATGCTGCCTACATCGCATACCTAGCCGACTTTGGAATCGCCAAGAGGTTTCACAACCCCAATACACACCCACATATCCCTCTTTCCAATGGCCAACACCTCGTTGGTTGTCTAGCTTTTACATCGATTAACAGTCATCTGGGCATCGAGCTAAGCCGACGTGATGATTTGGAGTCACTGGCGTATGTTCTCGTCTACTTACTTCGGGGTCGCTTCCATGGATTAGTGCGGGTGGTCTGGACGTGGTCTTTCATCTCAAGCAGCAGACAACGGCAGATGAGCTATGTTCTGGCCTTCCGAAGTGCTTCAAGTCCATCCTGGAATACTCACGCACGCTTGCTTTTACCGCCAACCCGACTACACTTTGCTCCATTCTTACATCCAGGACATGCGCGCAACACTGCCGGATACCGATGAGACATGTGATTGGCAACGTCCACCACCTGTTGCTCCTCTCGAAGGGCCATCGGTTACTCCCGGGCGACATGCAGGCGCAAGCCGACTAAGGTCGTGACTCCCGGCGAGGCCATGCCATAAAGAGAGTGGGTCTTAAATTTCAACGTAGTCTCACATAGGCTTCCTTTAAGTCTCCTTCTCATATTAGATTGCGTCCTCGGGGTACCGTTGGCCGCGTTGCTAGGAAGTAAGCCCCTAGCCCTGGAAAGTCCCTCAGCAAGCACTCGACCGTGTAATTCCCATCCCACCCACTCGCTTGTCTATACACGCGTCACGGTCTATCTGTACATATCTTATGCTCCGTCGCGTCCGTACACGCATCTATCCCATACACCGGCTATACAAGCGGTCCATTTGCTGGTCTCATCTCTGTTAACATCGGCATTCAACTAGATTGCTTGTCGAGCAACGATTGAAACCGATGATCAGAGGGAAGAGAAAAGGACTTCAGTATTCAGCCCGGTCCGCGCGAGTCCGTCTGCTGCTAATCAAGACCTTCATTACTCTATACTGTACGTATATCTAAGTTGACGACTAGTAGCGTCCATTGGGATGACACACATGCTCACATTTCGCTAGTGGTGCATCCCGACGGTGTAGCTTTCTAGTTTCCCAAAGCCAAGGAGCCCGAAGGCGGATTACCAATAATACCCGATGACTGGATTTAGGTGCGACCGATTACAATTCCTCTGGAAAAATACACAGTTTAAATTAATTTGGGTGTAATCTCCACATAAGACGGGCTGACGTCGCTTGGAAACCCCAGAAGTCTACTTCGAAAGTGACTTTTGTCATCACTGGAGCGCTAACGAGCGGAGGATGTATATAGTAGACGCGAAACTAAGACGAGAGGATTACTTAGCCTTGGCGATACATTATAGACAAGGTACTCGCCTACTTTGCGACATGGGGGAGCGTCTCTCATCGAAAGAAAATTTCGTGTGTTCTTTTCTTCATTTTCCCAGCAGAGCCTTTCCTGACAAGGCTGCAGGCAGCAGCTATGTAGCCTAGCAAACAGTGACTTACCTTCCCGACATCATTAGCCCGGGATTGACGCGCCTGCGGCCGACTGAATGAGAACAAATGCACTGCAGGCGAAGAGAAAACCAAAGCACTTGGCGCAGAAGCTGCGAAATATCATGACCAAACAATGACGAACAAACGAGCGGCCGATCACCAGGGGACTTGAAACGCTCAAGGTGGTTCGTAACCCGAATCGCATTCAAGGGAGGGGAGACCGACATGTAAGGGTTCTAGCAGGGATAATCAGACCTCAAATTCATTGGTAGAAAGCATCGCCTTTCTCCCCCTGGGCAACGCAAAAACAAAGCATCGGGGCGAGTAGGGATTTCATATACTCATCTTCCTTATGTTGACATGCTCTACTGTAGATGGACTGTGCCAGAATCCAAGGCGCTTCTGCAATAACAGTCTTCAATATGAGCACGGGACTCTGCAGCGGATGTGAGTCTCAGCACTGCTTCAGCCAATCTTATTCGATACGTCCATGTAATTTCAGCCAACTAAGAATCCCAAAAGTGTTTATTTATAGTGGACTAGTAGAGTAGCCATGCCGGCGGTCGAGGAAAGAATCATTCAATCATGCATTCAGGAAAGGACAAGAAGTTCCGGAGTTACAGGCGAATAGACACCCAGTTGCCTGGAAAACGAAGAATATGGCCCGAAGTCAAGGAATTCGGATCTTTTTGATCAATAGCCAGTACACCCCGGGACAACACCCGCCGCAGGCCCGGACTTGCCAAACATCTTCCGAAGGTCACCCACGAGCGCCTCTGGCTGCTCGTACGCCGCAAAATGGCCGCCGACTTCGTGTTCCGACTCGAATACGATTTTCCATTTGGCACGGAGCACGCTGCCAGTCGCCCTCGCGACTTTAGTTATCGAAAGCACCGAAGGAAGATAGAATGAACACGCACGCTCCTGGAGATCTCGCGTTCTCCTTGGGAAAGAACGACAGGCCAACCGGGACGGTCGTCTTGGGGAAATGGTTTGTCTCGCCGGTCTTGGCGAGCTCGTAGTAGATTCGGACGGATGCGGCAGGTCCGGCGCGGGAAAACCAGTATATTGAGACCCACGTGAGCACTGCGCGTTGGCGGGATCAGGCAGTGACAGGCATCCGCGTGAGACAGCGTGTACTGTACCTTCGTCGTCCGACCACTGGTACGAATCAGTCCAGATGACCAGCTTCTCGTATATCCATGCGAGCAGGCCAACGGGCGAATCCGCAAGGCTGTATCCGATGGTCTGTGGCTTGGTCGATTGCATTGCAAAGTAACCCATGCCGGTCCTGAAGAAGTTTTGGGAGGCGACTGATTGTGTCTCGCGAGACACAAAAAGAGTGAAGAGGCACTTGAGATATCCCAGGGGGTTTTGGCGGAACTTGATTGGGTCAGCTCTGGGTTGTGGAGGAAGATGAGGTCCAGGGTGGCGCCTTTAACGGGTTAGACTTACATCGGCATGTTCGTGTGAGACGCCTTAACATTCTTAGGGCCATATTTGGAGGCCGTGGTGAGTGTTAGCTAGGATGGAACGCCGTCAGTTCCATTTCCTGAAAAGCGCTGCCCATACTTATTCCTTACAACGTGGCCCCAGTCTCCACCCTGTGTCACATATTCTGAGTATCCCAATGAAATCATCAGTTTGTTGAAGAGCTGGGTGATCTGGCCATGAGAAGGTGCAAGGAAGTTGCCGGAGCGAATACCACACACCTCAGCATAGTGCTTTGCATGGAAATCTTGCTTTAGCACCCCTTGCGACCACGCATATCCAGGAAGGCTGGGGGCGACAACGTGGAAAGATGGGTGTTCGGCCGATGACTCTGTCAAAAGTGGTAACACTTTTGTCACCTCGAGGAAGCTCCCTGGCCCTGTGGATCGCACGCAGGTGAACGACCATCATTCTCAAGTCATTGTCAGGCGTGAGCGATGGAAACGGTGACGTACAACCGTGGACAAACAACAGCGGAATGGCACCTTCCACAGCGCTTCTTTGGTGCACATAGTGCACGTTCAGCTCACCAAATCCCTCAATCTCGACGGAACGCGTGAACATGGGCAGCCCGTTAAGCTCGCGCTCGTGCGCACGCCAGTCATAGCCATCCTTCCATCTTTCGGTAAGCCGTCTTATGTCCGCCAGAGGAGCACCGTACGCCCAGTCTGCTTCATTTATTTCGTCCGGGAGGCGGGCGTCCTCGAGCTTACGCTTAAGGAGCGCGAGCGCCTCCTCTGGGATAGTAATCTGAAAGGGCTGCTCGCTGGCCATGGTAAATAGTACGGAGGATATACCTGACACCGAGAGTCTCAGTGGGTAACTTGAGGCTCAGACTGAGTGGAGGGTGAATCCTGCTCTCAACACTGTAAAGCGCTCCATAAGCTCATAAGCTCATAAATTTAAGAGAGATTCTGCGCTCACCGAAAGAAAACTTGACCGATTCTCTGGGGCAATAGTTGAGGTGTTGAATTTAAGTATGGACTGTATGGTCATCGTATTACGTTACGGGATTTCGAAGTACTGATGAAGTAAATCGTGAAACACAGTCCGAGACGTAAGGATTATGTGGAAGGGCAGTGAATACCTGCCTGTCCTGCCAGAGTAGACCGCGGGGCTCTATATGTGTCAGACCGCTGTCAAGAAGTCGAGATATGTCACCTGTACTGTACTCTAAGAGTGCGTTCGGCACCACTTTCGTGCGCGAAAACTTCTGCATGCGATCACTATTTCGCAACTGCAAAATAGTGATCGCATTTTCTGAAATAGAGATTTTGCTGTATCCTCCGTACACCCCCTCTGTCGCATTTCTGTATATATTCCACTTTTCTGACTTGGAGTTGTCACGCTTCATGACACCTGAGCACCTCGGCCCTCTCCATCCATCTCATTGAAGTTGCAGCAGTTGCTGGGCTACTTCTTGTCACTACAGCAGGTGCATCTACACTTGCCTACGCCTCTCACTTTGACAAAGAGCCGCACACACGTGTGAGTCAGAGATGGATCAATGACTCGGAACTCCTCAATGGGCATGATGCCAGTGGCCTCATCATTGCAGGACAACATTGTTGATGTCTTCTCTTTTTCATTTCCAAAACATGCCAACATACTAGAGTGAATCTGGTACTGGCAGTGGTACACAGTAGGGAGTGGCACTGGGGGTATGGACTTGGACAGGCAGTACGCCTCCGGGAAGGTGAAGGTGGAGTCGGATGGGCGGCCCGCCCTCCCGAGGATAGGGTCACAGCCTGAGTAACGTCTGCGGTTGCGATTTCAAAAATAAAAACAGGTCCAGACCTGTTTTTTTTTTTGGCAGGGCAATCTCAATCTCAAATCACAATCTCAACCGAGAAAGGGTGCTCTCGAACGGTCACTTTGCTGCGCGCGGAATTTTGCGGTTGTGTTTTTTTTTTTGGCTGATGCCGCGTGCGGCAAACTTGTTCCCGAACGCACTCTAAGTATCTCTACAGTATCCGAGTCAACTTAGCCGGTGATTCCCGGGGTGGTCTCCCCCATGCGGCCGTCCACGCCAGCCATTACTGTAGGGCAGACGGTAGGGCAGACGGTTTCCCTTTACAGTACGCTTACTTAACTCTCCCTTCTCACCCTCGTTTTGGTCCACTCATCATCGACGTGCCTCTTTTGGAAGATAGATGGCGCACACAGTGCTTGGACCCCCGCCCCTGCTTCTCAAAGGTGAGTAGCAATACTTCCTTATTGGTTTGGGGTTGCTTGGCCCATGTGTGTCATCGATGCGCTCACTCCCACCTGCGCTGCCTGCTGCTCCCCACTCGCTGCTCCCACCTGCTTCACTCACCGCTCCCCCTCCTGCCTGCTTCGCTCCCTGCCCAGCACCACCTCGCTCAGTTTCGCACTCGGCCGCCGCTGTGCAGCATCTTCATGCCAGGTCACGTTCGGCGGCACCACTCGGTCCTCGCCCACGTCACCCCCCACTTCATTGCTGTCACGGAGCACCGATGTGCCCACCCCGCTTCGCGCTCGCTTCTCTCGTTGCTCGGAACCCCTGCTTCTCTGTCACTGCTGGTCCTCCTGTCTTCCAAAGGAATCAAAAAAAGTAAGTACCAATGCTTCCTTATTGGTTTGACCTGCCCCACGGTCCGCTCCTGCTTCTCTTTGGCTTCCACGCACATCATCGATGCGCTCGCGCCCGCCTGCTTCGCTCCCCGCTCCGGTCGTTGCCTCACAGCACCGCCTCGTTCGGTTTCGCACTCGGCCGCCGACGTGCAGCATCCTCATGCCCGGTCACGCGCACCACTCGGTCCTCGGTCCCGCGTCACATCGCATTTCATCGCTGTTACAGTCCTCAGAAGGGTGAATTAAGTAAGCGTACTTCCCTGTAACGTAGACCGCGGACGCACAAGACCGGCGCCCCGCGATGCCAAGCCTATCGGAACGGATGACACGAGGAAGGATCGAACGGATGCACAGAGCAGGCCAACGCCCCCACATCAAGGCCCGCCAGTCACACCCGCACCCGCATCCCCCCCAACTTCCCCCGCGCGAACTACTCCGCGCACGACTCCACCGAAGCCCTACGATACGCCACGATTGCCTATAAAAAGGCATGGGAGAAGCAGCAGAAATCATTGCAAAGCAGCAGAGTATATCAGACACACGTATATGTACTGTACAGTGCTACCCCAAGGCGCACAATAATGGATTCGAGAAAAAAAAAAAAAAAAAAAAAAAGTAAGCGTACTGTAAAGGGAAACCGTCTGGGGCCAGGCTGACGTGGACCGCCGCATTAAGGGCTACTTAGTTGGGGAGACCACCCCGGGAATCACCGGGCGAGTTGATAGTAGTACAGGTGGATATGTTGCTTCTAATCGGTGTCTCGGCCGCGTTAAGTACCTGGCAACTGTACTGTACAATTGCAAGCCTCTTGGAGGTCGAAAAACAGAATACGAAGTTCAGGATAAAGGTCGAGTCGGCCGCTGGGATGCCCCAACGTTCGTCGAACGTTCATCTTCTGCATGTGCTCGGCCTGAGCCTCAGGCTGTCTGTACACTCGATACGGCCCGCACTCTCGCGCGCCCTCTGCATCACAAACCGTAGGCATACAGTTATTACCGCAAGACACAATGTCCTAGGCGTCGCACTGGCAGGATCAGGGTTACCATCTAGGTTCCGGTCACCATGGCGTACGACGGGACGAATACTCTATACCAAGGCGACGTTAGTACGGATCGAGTGTACGAGCAACCGTTCAGAAGGAGATACAGGTGCATGGGGTGCGTGATGGGTCATCGATTAGCCAGTTTCAAGGGTATGATGCATTGAGCTAAAAATACGATACGCAGGCTCTCTAATTGTACACAACATATCCAGATGTAGTAGACCACATGGAGACGCACGCGACGCCGAAGCCTGTTTAAATCCGCGGTCGAAGTGCGTGTCGATACATCACCGCTGATGGGCTTCTAAGTGCCCTGCAGCTAAAACTTCAGGGCCTACACTTTGAATATCGTGAGCACTTACCTGTAATTGAAGAGAGTTGCTAGAGGCGAGTTGCGATTGAGTAGCAAGTGACAATGTTTGGGAGGCAGCCCCCGGATTACTACTGGCTTTAGAAGGGGACATGGGTCAGGTTTCTCTATTGTTGGAAAGAAAGAAACTACTATATACCAGAACCACGGGTATTCCAATCCAGTTCAGGCGAAAGTCTGTCTCATCTAAGCCCGAATCAGAAGCAAGCAGTATAGAAACACACTGACCGCTTGATAAGTGATTCACCACGCCTCTCGAGTTCTAGCTGTTGCGCACGTAAGCGTTCATTCGTCGCTACGTCGAGGCTACCAGCAGTGCGAAGGCGATATGCTTCTGTGCGGAATGCCTGGGTATCTTGACCGAGTGACTGTAGTTCGGCCCAAATAGCCTGCCTCTCTTGGCTTGAGACTTGTTCACTGGTGCACGCGGACATGTTGGGGACGATAAAGTGCGGTCTACTAGTACAATAACAAGGTTATCATGATGGGGCGCGAGTGTGACAATCACGATCACGTGATTTGTGACCATGATGCGCGCTTCTTGTAGTTGATGACCCACGCGCGTCAATTCCTATGATCGCCGTTCGGGTACAGTACAGTCAAGGCCCACAGCCAGCACACTCTCGGTGCAACATAGCATTGGTCATTTAGCACGCATTCGCAATTGAAGCAAGCCCAACTGAGCTCTTCGCTTTCTGTACATGATCATCACGTTATAAGCCCTGAAAACGGGATGTCCCACGGTGCAGCTACGGGCTCAGAGTCAAACAAAGCCATAAAGCCCATTGATTCTCAATCTATCCATCGTATCACCTCTGGTCAGGTTGTTATAGACCTACAGACGGCCGCAAAAGAGCTCGTAGAAAATGCCCTTGACGCAGGTGCAACAAACATTGGTTAGTGACTTTCCGTCGTTTCGCATTCCCCCTAACTGGGATATGGGCTACTATAGAGGTCCGCTTTAAAGACTACGGACTAAAGTCT
>QLOS01004759.1:0-12554 GCA_003313725.1 Russula sp. MG48 | reverse complement strand
TGTATTCAGCTTGTCAAGCTGTCAAGCCTGGGGCTGAGCTCTAATTGGTTACCACGGGTTGTGTTGGAAGCTTGCACCGAGCCAGAAACGGGAAGATACCTCGGAGGTAGAACGTCCATACTCCACAGGAACGGCCGTATTCCCGACCGAGACGCCTGCCCGTTATGATCGCGTGAGGAGCCTCAATCGAAAAAAAGAGGCACTAGTTACGGTACAATATGTACGGCCCACATCCAGTGCCGTAGCGAACTTGAACCATCGTTGCAAGGAATGATACGCCACAAACTACAGACGTGAGAAACTAACTAAGACAAGCTCATTACAACACCTCGATCATGTATGTGTCGCGTCTATGCCCAACTCTCCTCGGGATAGCAATTATGTTTTCCCCGCGATACAACTTCCTTGGAGAAGTTTTACCACTCCATTTGCGTAAGTCGCTACTCTGGGACCCCGCTGGTTTGGACTGTTCAAGTTCGTGGGTTCCAGACCAGACGTTGCTTCGACAACCTTGCTACCTCGCTGAGGCAGATGGTCGGTAGGGTGGCCTCCAAGTAGGCTCACAACTACTTCCTCTTCATTGCTTTCGTCACCGTTGGCAGACCCTTCGGGTACTGTGTTCAGTGCAGGCCTGCACGACTCTGGCTTGGGTTGTGCGTCTGGCCATTCTCTTCGTCTTTGGTCGCCTTAGAGATGGCTGAAATTCTGTTCCGTGTGTTACAGCCTACTCAATTTCGGTGGTCCTGTGGCGGATATGGAGAGAATATGGGATTAGATGGAACGGTATGTAAGCTTATGCTACAAGGATACTTCAATGACAAAAAGTATCCGCCTCTCTTTCAGTTTTATGTTGTCTGGTACGTATGTCTCAGCCTTGCGGTAGAGATTCAGTGCGACTTGCAGGTCGCCCCTACATTTGGTCTCAGGTATGCCGCTCTGAGAGCCTGAGCCGAGAGGGGCGGAATGTGCCCTTGCTAGCGCAACATAAGGGCGGCCCGTTTTTTTTCGAGACGTGGGTGAAGGCTTGTGCACGATGTCACCGTCCTGTTTATCACGATCACTATCGAAGGGTCAAGCGTTGTTCAGTACGTTCGTCTGAGGACATACGATTCCTTCTCGAGATCTATTGAAAACGCTGACGTAGCTCGTTGTCAAGGTCCTGATGTTACTTCAAGAGAGGCGTTAGCAGTTCAGAGGGTAAGCCACGCTGTGCCTGTCTGAATACAGTCTGATCGATCGTTGTATTTTGTAGTCTCCGCTTCTTCATCGTCTACACTCTGACAGAGTCTAGACGGTAGAATAGAATCGCTCTATGATATCCTTCGTACTGCCCATAACCCGGGCCTATGTTTATCATAGCTCTGGACTCTACTTCCGGAGTGAACCTGCGTGCCTCCGACTATCTCTGGCGTGCATCCGGTGCGCCCCCATCGCACCCGCTCTGCTAGTCCGCTCCGTCTCCATGCATTCCGCTAGTACCGGATTGCCTCCCGCTCAGCACAGAGAGAGCATATGCACTACTATTGTCACACAATAGCACACCACTTCGGCATCGTTTAGCATTGCCATATATGAATGCATGGCTAATATCCGGGAGCGACCGAATACGCGGCTCGAACGACCTTGCCGCGTTACAATGTCACTCTTCCCACGGAGTTCCTTCGAAAGGTTTGTTTTGCACTCCAACTCCTTGTTTGGTACGTTGTTACCCCATTTGGTAACAAGTATCATAGTCTGGACAGCTACCAACGTCCCACAACTTCTGATACGCGATCCATCACCTTAGTACAAACGAGCTTGCATTCAAGTTCGTGTTGGGTTGGGTGTGAAACAAGTTATACTAATATTTCTACACTGGCAGATCCGCGGTACACAGGCTTAATAGAACTGGTTACCAAATCCCTCTTCCCACTCCGCTCTAAGTTGCGCAGCTGTCGCATACACCAACCTTTCACCTATCTTACCAACACGCGCAACAAGGCATACATCCCCATACGTCAGGTCTAAAGATGGCTCATTCCCATACGCAATATACGTGCTTTCCCGACGGTTGAATGTTGTCACTGGCGTGACCCATATCACTTTCGGCTCACCGTACATGGTCGTGATTCCACCGTCCTCGCGCAATTTCTTGGCCAGGTCCTTGATCTCGTATGAATCCTGGAAGTTGGGTACCCTGTCGATGAGTACAGTATTGACAAGGTGATCGGGCCGTTCCAGCTCATAATGCAGGTATAGCAAGGGTTCGAATCCAAGCGCGCGTAGGTTCTGGTACACAGTTGCGTCGCTACCTTTCAGCAGACTGTAGATGTGTTCGAGCTTGTCCTCCACCTGGTACACATGCCGCAGTCCGAACCCGAGCGTACCGCCGTCTGGGAGGAACGCCGGATTCTTGAGGAGGGTCTTGAAAGCTGAACGGAACATCCGCTCGCTCTCTTCCTGCGGGGCAGAAGGCGGTTCCGACACCAAGTCCTTCGCCGAGGGACGTTCGTCCTCATCGAAGTAGAGGTTGTATGTCAACGTGACACGGTGGCCGGACGTCACGGGCAAAACTTCGTGCTCGATGTCATGGAAAAATGCAGTATATGCGATCGAGGATGGCTCTGCGACAGACAGCACCGCGGCAGAGTCGAACCTCCATTCTTGGCCGCGATGTCGGAGGAGTAGAGCACCGCCCTCGTGTGGCGTCGGAAAGGCGATCACGAGGGATCCGAACATCTTTTCGCTGCGTGGGGTATCGGCGTGCGGTTTGAAGGATGACCCCTTGCCTGGGCAGCGACTTCTCGTTAGTCTGTGGTAGGCGCGAATGTGGATAAAGCACATACTATACACGTTGAGTTTGTATAGCTCGACTTTGATTTTTCGGGCCGAGTCAATACCTTCAAGCAGGTAGTTACGCACGATCTTGATAAGGTCGGTGTGATATGGCTCTAGTGGCGTGGCAAAACAGTCGGAGTCCACCTTTTCAGCCTCGCGGTAAGTATCATCCATCACGTCTTCATTTTTGAGGCCGAAGGTGGCGGGTTCACAAGCTTGTGCGAGCTGCTCTAACTCGTTGGGGGTAGCATTAACAAAATTGACATGTCTACGATATGAAAAGTCAGTGAAATCCGAGCGATAGGGGTCATTGCTACGAACCTGGCGGCGTGATCGTCCTTGGTGATCTTGTAGAAGAGAGAGAAATGAGAAGGTGGAAGTTGTAGCGAACCGCTTGCGAAGAGTGGCGTGTGGATGATTGACTCTCGTAGAGGGGTGAGTAGCTGTTCAATACGGGCTGGAGTCGTAGTAATTTGCATATAGAAGGAATCGTGCTCAGTGACACAGCTAATTTATAGGGGGGAAGAACACAGGAGGTAAAGGAGAAATAAGAATTTAAGTGCTCAGTTCTCACCCCATTCAAGATGATCAAGTGGAGGCGGAAGTACTTTCCTGGCAAATAATACTGACTTATTCCTAGTGTGGGGTGATCACCACACGTAGGCGCTCAACCGTGTGGTAAATGCTTCCTACTAGTAGTAGAGGAGACGCTACATCAAAGATGAGATGTGCACTGAGAATGGGTACTGTGGGGGCAATGAAAGCACAAGTGAAAGGGCAAGCTGCTACCAGCACTTGGAGGTGATGACGATGCTGGAGTAGTTTGCGTAGCATGGGCGCTGGCGGCTGTCACATTGGTAGGTTCCATGGCTTAATAGTTACACTGCCACGCCGATTCGGACGACCGAGCTCATTCAGAATGACTACAATATAGCACTCAGCAAACTGTAGTCGGAGACTTCAAGCTTACAATCTGTTCAACGCGCTCGGGCGGGCACCATAGTTTCGTCACTAGTTGTCAAGTTATTGATGGCTTCTTCACCGTGTCTGTTTATGTGGACTGCCAGTATTCCGCAGAGATCTGCATCTCACGATCGTTTCTAAGGTCCATGTTGTAAGGCTGACACCGTGTCCTGATAGTGTCAGACCTGTCAGTGGCCCACTGGCCGCTATGGGGGGCAGAGTTTGTTGCACGTGAGAGGTTGACATGTCTCGTGTGTCTGTCTCACGTGGCTAGACCGCATTGTCTTTTAAAGTCGTCGCGTGACCAGACTCTGTCATTCGCCCCTATTCATACAGTAGGTTAAGACAATCCTACGCGTTACATAAATATCAAATATAATCATATCTAATCTTAGCCGGGTTGTCGGACACATCATGTGTCAGCTGACTGACTGTCAGACCCGTCATGACAACGGACGGCTAAGGTCAAGTTCGGCCACCGCTCGGAGCCGTAACCGTCAGTGCCGGTGACAAAAAAAGTCAGCTAGGGGTCAGAGTCAGACGTTATACTAGCCCTAATCTATATCTCTTTCATGGTAAATGCTACCGGCCACATCTCAACTAGTGTCGATATCATTGTTCCTTCTGCGAGTCTTGCTGAGAGTTGCTCTGGCGGAGCAAGAGTGTGAGCGACCAGGATGTTTTGCATGGCGGACCGACGGGGAAACAACACAGTTTTCTTTTCTTTGCCGTAAACTGTCCGACTCAGTCTGACCCCAATGATGGGGTCGAAGGCCACCCCTATGAACCGCTTTGACTGTATCATAGCATAGTGGACTATAGTGGACGTGGATTTATCATGAACTGGTATGCTACTATTTCATTACTGTATATTCTAATACCGTCACAGCGGTTTCTATTGATTCAAATAGAGCGAACAACACAAGTACAGTCACTTCAAGTTCACCGCGATCTTTTCGTACTGAGGTGCGCTGCTCGATGATGCCGAGTCTCAACTGCATTGACGATAACAAACATACGCACCATGACGGTAATCTAGACTTTGAACGTGCTCTGCATGAGGAACATGTACTGTATTGCATCAGAGTTACGAGACTGCGCTTTATGGAGGACAAGGGACACGTTCTGATTTACCGACGAATTACCGTAATGGGACACCTGGGAGTGACCTGCATCTTAGATCTCGTATCGACTGGACAAGTAATGCATGAAGGCCGTCTGTCTGCGCCAATCGACGTTAGATAGGTCGTCCCCTTCAGAGCTTAGCCTCGTGGCTCGCTTGTGCTACCTGGCAACGGTAGTATCTGGGATGGAGACGGACGAGGGGAACAAGTAACCAAT
This sequence comes from Russula sp. MG48, assembly GCA_003313725.1. Taxonomy (NCBI): domain Eukaryota; kingdom Fungi; phylum Basidiomycota; class Agaricomycetes; order Russulales; family Russulaceae; genus Russula; species Russula sp. MG48. Next base: position 7,433 of record QLOS01004759.1, on the reverse strand, counting down.
GCGTAACACCGCACGGGGTGGGCGTGCGAACCTTCGGAACAACAAAAGAACCCCCACGACTGACACTTCAAATCAAATCAGTTGTTGACCTGCAGAAAGGCCGATAGTAATGGCATCCTTGTCCGGTCTGAAAAACTTGTTACTATTGTTTCACCTTGACTACCGGTTCTACAGTTCCATCATGCAGACTGCTGGGGATAATTGTGTTGGTCTGGTTATAAGTTGAATTATAACAGTAAAGCCGGGGGTACAGTAGTTATACGTCATAAGTGCAAAATAGGTGTCACGTGTTACATTTCGTCGTCAGCGTGTTCAAGTTCCGCGAATTTGCACAGAATTTGGCTTTGACTCCAACTCCCCGCGGAGGTACCGAGATCTCCGAGTCTCCGAGTTATGTTTTTTTTTACTGTAACCGGTATATTTCCTGGCTTCAGTTGCATACAAACTTCTCGCATCTCTCCCTCTGTTCCGCACACAGCCTCACACACATTCTGGGTGGTATTATGTTCTGTAATGGTCCTTGTTCTTGGCCCCGACGCCCATGGTGTTATCTGAAGCCAAAAGCCAGCCTACTGGTTAAGTGTGTTACTTTTGGACAATGATTGGTTTGGCGTGGGAGTACTACGTATTATCAGCGTCCCTCTGTAAGTATACTCGATTCTTAGTGAGCTGTCTTCCTACCGCCGTTGTCAGGACTTCCATGCGACGAGTGGCTCGTCCGTATACAAGACTCGCTCTGCCTTGTTTACACTACCAACGGCTTGCAATTGTTTTTTTGCAGATATAACTGGTTTTCTCTCGGCATCGTGATGATGCGAAACGGTGCTACTCCCTATGAACTCACGCCTGATCTCAAACCCATCTATACCCCTCCGGAGCGATACGTTCATTCATAATAGTGGTGCAGCGCCGGATAACCCAGTCTCTGTGGCAACGGCAAACCTGCATTCCTCACAGCAACCCCCAGGGCTGATGATCGCAAATCCACCGACCCGCGACGTTCCGTGGCAGCCCGAACTTTATACCAATAATCTAGATACTCCGGGCTCTTCAGATGCGCTCTCATCCTCATTCCCGTACATGCCTGGATTTGAAGATCCGCCTGTCCCATACCCCGTCACGGATATTTCCAGCGATGGGCAGTGGAATCATCACCCCGCCTCTAATCATCTCTCATCGCAGCCCTCTCTCAGGTCTACATCAACTCGAAGGAGAAGTAGCCCTGCGATTTCGGGTCCTTTCATGGGCGTGCGTCAGTCAATGTCTGGATCTACGCGGCGGGCATCTGTAATCGAGCAAACGTCGCATTTACCCCCAGCCTTATACAATACCGAATCCTCACTCACTCAGGGCCAAGTCCAAGGCCCACCCTTTGAATGGGACCCCAGTAGAACCGACAATCCCCGCTCAGCGCCTGTTCTGACCTATTCCATGGACCGTTATGACACCCTTCTGTCTCTACCCACTCCGCCTGTAGATATGCTCCTTCCTACCGATGGGCCTAACCTCCCACCGACATCTCAGCATACTCAGTGTTTCCCTGGGCTCCCGGATCCTGTGGGGCTACCATACGCGAGCATTGTTCGCCCTTCATCTTTACTAGCTTCTGAGAACCCTCGTCACCAGTCTGAACCACAGCGCGACTTCGCAGGCATGAAGTTTCCCTCCGGAGAAGTGCCATGTGCTCAATTAAGCCATGTGGCCACTCAGGAACAAGGTTCGAATGAGCAGGAAGTATCACTGCAACACGATCTGATGGACAAGAAGAAAGAGAGGGATAAGGAAAGGAAGCGCAGAGAGCGCTTGGATAATTCACAGTTTTACGCGGAGATCTGTAGGCTACTCCAGATCCGGCTAAAGCCGAAGAATACCCTCCCTGAACGTAGTGAGCATTTTTGTATCCGTCCTATCAGCGATATCGAGCATTTCACAGTCTTGAACAGTGTTAAAGCGCTGTTGGCGCAGCGTGAAAGTGACAGGAACCTCCGGCATTGTCTTAGAGAAAACGAAGCTGTCGTCGATGAATTGCTCAAACGGGTCTGGGATCAATCTGAGATGCCCGATTGAAGCCGAAATGGCACTACAAATCGATTAACTACTGTCTTCTGCCTTTTGCGGCCTGATAAGGTTGCATGAGTCGGTCAGCGTTGTTCCCGAGTCGATAAATCGGACATAGTGGATGTAGTAGATAGATGGCGAGTATATCACTCATTTACGATCGATAGAAAGGACTGAACTTCGGCTATCCTACGAGTATTACTCTTGAACAGAAGCTCTCAGACGAGCAATGCGAATGTCATACGCCGCAGCCAGGATCTCGTTCTCTCTCTGAACCCGCAGGATACGCGCTGACTCTGCCCTCTGTGCAGCCTCGGCCTCCGCTGGGTCCATGCGCTCGAGGGCGCGTTGGAATTCTTGACGACGGCGTTCCTTAGCGCGTGCAGTAGCTCTCTCCCACGCCCCAACACAAACAGCGAGCTCGTAGGTGACCGCATTGCAATCGTCGATCATTTCCTTCATCATCGTGTTGAACTCTGTCTTTTTCTCAACAAATGCTTCCAGCCCCTCCAGGGTGGGATACTCAAGGAATCCTGGGGGAAGAGCGCGTCAGATGATGTATGTGTCTGGAAATCCGATTCCCGGTCAGAATGCTGTACTTACCCTCTCTTAGGGCCTCCAGCTCCGCGGATACTTTCGCACGTCTGGCCTGATTTCGCTGGAAAATGGACCCAGAATTGCGGGGCAGCGGGATGTTATAGGAAGGACCGCGATTCTGAGTGTATGATGACATGAGTCCGCTAATGGTGCGATAGTTGTGGGTATTTGTCGACAATGTAGATTCGTTCGGCGGACATGCGAGTAACTCGCGCTTGACAGGAGTATTTATCGTTGAACGAGACAGGCCCGAGCATGTTGCACCGCCCAACACTTATCCATAGCGACAGAGGACGATGAGAGTTTCTCAACCGGCGAACAAAAGAGTGGGCGCCAATTATTGTCACGACTTCTGGGGGACACAGCAACAGCTGAAGGCCCGCTGCTGCAAAACAACTTGAAGTCAATGCCGTCACGACGTGGAAGGAGGGGGCCGCCTCGGAGCTATAGCCGTGTTTGCGCTGAATAACCGGCTCACATATCGAAAGCGGCGATTGATAATAGTCACTATTATGACGATGTCGCTGCCGAGCGCCGAGTCGCCCGCACCTGCTTCAAAAAGTAAAGGGCCCAAATACCATAATTGTGCGCCAATAATACATACACCCACTCACTGCGTTATGAACGTCAACAGTATCCGATGGTCAGAGAATAGAGCATATTCCAGTCATTATTGTTTACCTCCGACTCGAAGTCAGCGGCACGTGGCGAGTGTCGGACTTCAATTGGGCCAGGCTCCTCTCAAAATTGAAGTTCACACGATCCACTCCACCGCCATCCCATTGCAGGCAAATCGCTATAGTACATAGAGTATACCTTGGGTCCCACCTCGCCCGGGTTACCTCGCCGGTGACCCCCGCTTAGTGACTGAGAGGTAACCAGCTTGGTACACGAGTCATATTGATCCCCAACATAATGTTCAGTTTGAATTAGATTAGAACCATCTATGATCGAAAAGATACTGTAGCACGATAAGGGACGAGTGAGACCGAGGTGCACGGGCAGGAACAGTAATCGCGAGACCCTTCTTGTTGGGCTCTAAGTATACGTCACTTTGTCACGTCGCTGCGGCGGCGTAATAGGTTAGTACTTCCATGTGTTGCGAAGATACTGTAAATATCCCACCGCGGCGCCTAACGCTATAAACTCCCCAGCAGTGCGGAGAAGTCTGACTTTATTAGGTCCATTACGAGTCAGAGGAGATCGAGGACGAGCAGAGACAGGACGGGCCCCGGGGGAGAACCTGAATGCCATGCAGCCTTAGCCCTTGGGCCCTGGCTGACTGAGAGTTGGCATCCACCACCGCCCTCCATCGACTCGGACTTGGACCAGTCCAGTATATCAAACTCACGGCGTATCGAAAGACTCGGAGGTGTTATAACTGGGACTAGTGACACTGGCAGTGTAATCGCGGGTTCCACGGCGATGGATAACTTTCGCATTATTTACATCAGAAGGCGATTAAAAGGCGGATTTGAGCCTGTACATACCCTGTTTGATGATACCCTACATGTCCCTCAATGCGCGCCATACTCCGACAATAGTTCTGCAATCTTCCTCTGTCCACTTGCTAATGCCGTCTGAAATGGGGTCCAGCCTACGTCGTTATGCACATGGACGTTTGCGCCCCGTTCTAATAGCAGCTTGACCATCTCGAGATGACCATGGCGCGATGCGAAATGCAACGGAGTCCAGTGGTCCTTTTTCCTTGCATTTACATCAGCGCCTTTATCGTGTAAGAGCCGCGCGATGTCAAGATGTCCGTATAGGGATGCCAGGTGCAACGGAGTCCACCCATCCTGGTCTTGGGACGTCACGTCCGCACCATGCTCGATCAACATCTCTGCGACCTCAAGTCCTCCTTCCATCGACGCCACATGCAACGAAGTCCGGTAAAAGGTGCTTCGTTCGTTGGCATCTGCGCCACGGCTGAGTAGTGACCATACAATGTCGAGTCTTCCCTGTTCTGATGCTGTATACAATGACATCCTTTCATTGTCGACGGTGTTTGCGTTTTCCTCACCGCTGAGGGATGACTCCACAACGTCAGAAGGCATTACTTGTGATACAGTGTCAGGGGTTGTGATGCCCAGGCTGACCCAAGAACCCACATCTCCGACTCCCAAGTGCTCAGCTAGGAAACTTGCGATTTGGTGTTTGCCATTTTGAGAGGCTACATCTAGTGGGGTCTCCTTGTTGCCGTTCCGCATATTGACATCTGCACCGGAATCGAGTAGGAATTTGACGATGTCAAGATGCCCATTCGATGATGCTGCGTGGGACGGAGTGGAGCCATCTTTTGTGCGAGAATTTGGATCTGCTCCAGACTCGATCAACAAGCGTGCAACTTTGGTTCTCCCGTTATAGGACGCCAGATATAAGGCAGTTTCTCCGTCATTGGTGCTTATATCGACAGCTGCTCCGTGGTCGAGTAACTGTTGCACAATATCGAGATGTCCCCAAGCTGAAGCTGACGTCAATGGCGTCTCGCGTTCGTTGGTAGGGGGGTCTACATCGGCGCTATTCTGGAGTAACAGCTGCACGATTTCCAGATGGCCAGATCGCGAAGCCGACAACAATGGCGTCCAGCCTTCGTTGTCAGGGGAGTCCACAGCGGCGCCATTCTGGAGTAACAGCTGCACGATATCCAGGTGGCCGTATCGCGAAGCTGACTTTAATGGTGTCCAGCCTTGGTTGTTAGAGGAGTCCACAGCGGCGCCATTCTGGAGTAACAGCTGCACGATTTCCAGGTGGCCGTATCGCGAAGCTGACTTTAATGGTGTCCAGCCTTTGTTGTTAGAGGAGTCCACAGCGGCGCCATTCTGGAGTAACAGCTGAACGGTTTCCAGATGGCCGGATGCCGAAGCTGACATCAATGGCGTCCAGCCTTCGCTATCAGGAGAGTCCACAGTGGCGCCATTCTTGAGTAACAGCTGCACGATTTCCAGATGGCCGTATCGCGAAGCTGACTTCAATGGTGTCCAGCCTTCGTTGTTGGAGGAGTCCACGGCAGCGCCATTCAAGTTCTGGAGTAATAGCTGCACGATTTCCAGATGGCCGTATCGCGAAGCTGACATTAATGGTGTCCAGCCTTGGTTGTTAGAGGAGTCCACGGCGGCGCCATTCTGGAGTAGTAGCTGCACGATTTCCAGATGGCCGTATCGCGAAGCTGACTTCAATGGCGTCCAGCCTTCGCTGTCAGGAGAGTCTACAGCGGCGCCATTCTGGAGTAACAGCTGCACGATTTCCAGATGGCCGTATCGCGAAGCTGACGACAATGGCGTCCAGCCTTCGTTGTCAGGGGAACCCATAGCGGCGCCATTCTGGAGTAGTAGCTGCACGATTTCCAGATGGCCGTATCGCGAAGCTGACATCAATGGCGTCCGGCCTTCGCTGTCAGGGGAGTCCACAGCGGCGCCATTCTTGAGCAACAGCTGCACGATTTCCAGATGGCCGGATCGCGAAGCTGACAATAATGGTGTCCAGCCTTGGTTGTTAGAGGAGTCTACGGCGGCGCGATTCTGGAGTAACAGCTGCACGATTTCCAGATGGCCAGATCGCGAAGCTGACATCAATGGCGTCCAGCCTCCGAGGTCACTGGAGTCCACTTCCACGCCGTATCGCAGCGATACCCGTGTGACCTCACGTTCTCCATTCCGCGACACCGCATCCAATGAGATCTCACACTCCTCATTCCGCATATTGACATCCGAATGACGTTCCAACAAAAACTCCACAATGTCACGACGCCCGCTATTTGATGCTTTATGCAATGGACTTAAACTGCCACGGTCCAGGAAATTCACGTCTGCACCGTGCTCAAGAAGCAGCAGCACAATATTGAAATATCCTTTCGCGAGGGCAGCATACAATGGAGTGCCGTGCGTGCCTCCCCTAGCATTGATGTCTAAGGGACAGCTCATGACAAGGTGTTCCACGAGGTCGTGGAACCCACACAATGTCGCGAAATATAACGGGACTGTTTCAGGCCGTGTTGGGTGCTCGCTCGACATGTGTCTCGCCCAATCCCAAGGTTGGTCTACATTGTATATCCAGATCCATGTCGCAAAGTATGGCTTGTCCGGGTCGAACAGGCGCATCATGGGTTCTTGGATGTTCGATGACACATTCCCAAACTGGCCATGGTCGACCCAGTGCTGAGCAGCGTAAATGGAGAGTGGAAAGTCCTTCATTTTGTCTTTGTCAACTTGGTCATCAAGTCGGAGTAGCGCACCGAGACAAGCCTGTGCGAGAATAGAATGTGCCGAATGGGGAAGTATATGATAGAGGGGAAGGTTCTCTTCTGCTTTCGCGAGACGATCCGATATTAAGAATTCCTTCACGGAGAAATGAGAGAACTGGACGACTTGATGCCCATCGAGGCTAACAATGGAGATTAGGCTCGAACAAGCGGATAAGACCGCTTCTTGAGCGTTTTCTAGGCACCAATCCGCATGATATTCGGGAGTATTTCCAGACTCAAACCGAAACGCAAGGACTTCTGCCAGTTCCTCGACACGGAGAGGGCGAATTGCCACAGTAAGGCATTGAAGGAGACGATGGGCATATTCTCGGTTTCTCCTCTCGATTCCTAGCAGAATACGCTCGTACGTAACACCCAACGTTTCGGGTAATTCGTCAAGAACACCTCGGAGACTTGCAGGAATGCAGCCGCGCAAAGTATCTAGCTGGCAAACCACCCATCGAAACCTGTGTAATCTCATAAACAATTTGTGCGACGCCGTGATGCTCACAACTTACATTCCGTCAGCCTTTCG
>QLOS01004755.1:0-15688 GCA_003313725.1 Russula sp. MG48 | reverse complement strand
CAGAGCGAAAAAAGATGTGGGAGGAAGTGCGCGCATTAAGGAAAGAGTAGGGGTGAAACTATTTCGTCGGGTCACTTAATGCTCAAACAGGTTGCTCATGGGCTAGATACCGTCAAAGAGAAGGCGGAATCGCAAAAGCAGTCCTCCATGAATCCCAGGAAAGTGACAAATCGTTTGTAGGATTGTTTCGCTCATTTCTAATGTAGGTTGTGCTAGCCACCTGCCATTCGTCAGGAGGCCACCAGCTTCGTGCCCAGGAGTTCGATGTCGTCATTATCGATGAAGCAACCCAAGCACTTGAAGCTGTGAGTCGAAATTCCACAACGGTGGAATGCAGCCCTTACCCGCGTTGCAGGTCTGCTGGATACCTATATTCAAGGCTAACAAGCTCATCCTCGCCGGCGACCCAAAGCAGCTTCCTCCAACAGTGCTCTCATTATCCTCATCAAAGGAGCTTCCATCTCGACGTCAACATCGCACAACTTCCAAGTTGGATGCACACACGACCTCGTCGCGAACCGTAAATCCTGTCTCACGGCCGGACGAGGGCCTTGACGCCGACGACAACAGCGATATCGAGCTAGACTCGGGCGAGACCGAAGTTGGTTGTACACCGGATGACGCTCGGGGACCCACGTCAAACATAGACCCAGGGTTGCGCTACCGTGGCCTTATACTACCTCGCACGCTGGAGCTGACTATGTTCGAGAGGCTGGAGAAAATGTATGGCCCCGGGATTAAGTGCATGCTGAACGTTCAATACCGGTATTTGACTGAGCTCCAGTGACGGGACAGCTTTCATAATTAGTTTTGACTAGGATGCACATGAAGATCGCCGAATTTCCCTCCAGGGCTATGTATGATTCGAAGCTTATAACACACACTTCTGTCGCCGCCCATCTCCTTTGCCACTTACCCAATATCACAAGGACACCGGAAGAAGATGCCCAGGAAATTCTCAGTACTCCTGTGGTCTTTTTTGACACTGCAGGTTGCGAGTATTTTGAGAGGCTAGAAGGTGAGGGTGACGAAGGTAGCAGATCCAACGAAAATGAGGCAACAATCGTGAAGAATTGGGTGGATACTCTGGTTCGTTGCTCAGCTTTCAACCTAGTCTTCAAGGGAATATCCACTCATTGAAAACAAGACTGCGGCTGGTGTCACACCGTTACAAATTGGAATAATCACACCGTGAGAGCCGTCTCTGTCTGTGTCTGGTAGAAGAGGTCCTAGTACTCACAGTCCATCAAGGTATCAAGCCCAAGTTGCATTGTTGACTTCTCTTCTTCGTCCGCTGCATGGTCCCGGACTTGAAATAGGTACGGTAGACGGAATGCAAGGGCGCGAAAAGGAGGCTGTGATCATAAGCCTAGTGAGAAGTAACGATAAGGTACGTCAAAGTATCACTTATCCTATCTGTCCCGACTAATTATGGTTCCCAGCGTGAGGTGGGGTTCCTTAAAGAGGAGCGCAGGCTCAATGGCATGGAGCATCCTTCTGTCGTTTCGACTACCGTCTCACTTTTTACCCTAGTGGCTATGACACGTGCGCGACGGCATCTTGTGGGCAATATACGAAGTTATATACTGGCATATCACTGACGCTTCATTCAGTGCGTAGTTGGAGACTCGTCCACGGTACAACACGGGAGTAAGTACCTGAGAGATTGGCTGACTTGGCTCGAAGAAAACGCGGATGTTCGCTATGCAGAGCTGGACTAACGTCTGCAAATGCCGAATAGACAACTAGCAGTAAAAGTATGCAGATTGTAGTAAGACGTACACCACCATTGCTTAAGGCATGTCGTAGAGCGAAGGAATTAAATTACAATGTAGTATCAGTCGGGGCTCATCGGCAGCGCAGATCAATATTCCTCCATATCCGATAGAGACGCGTACTCTGAGACCGAGCGTGTGTCCTCATACTCTGCGACTACCTCCCGCATCGCGTACCTCATGATGGGCGTCGCGGGAAGCACCTTTGGCCCAAAAATTTCGTCGTCCTCCTGCGCATGAGCGAGATCTTGCTCAACAAGAGTGTAGGGCTCGCCGTCCATGCCATCCATCTCGACTGAATCACTTACGATTGCCGTACCACTGCTGGATGCGCCTATGTGGTGGATGCCGATACTGACACGGCGACTCGTGGGCATGGTGCGCTCAAGTCCCGCTTGAGGCACCACTCCTTCTTGCGGTTCGGGGCCTTCCCTCGTGACGGGGTCCATCCAACGTAAATCAAGGATGCGGCCGCGCACCATGCCGTCAACAGCTCGTACACCGAACTCCCGGCAGAGCATAAAATACGGCAAGGAACGTACGCCAGGCTGGGTGAGGCGGCTCATGACCCGCAGTAATTGCAGTGCCGTGAAATCAGAAGCGTAGCCCGGCTCTGAAGCAGGAGAGGGGGCGGGAGGACTGCGGACTGGGCCAGCGAGGGGTGGATAAATGGGAAATCCTGCACCAGATCGCGTGGGCGAAACGGGATTTACACCGGACTGGTGCATTCCGGCAGTAGCGCTGCTCCGGCGACTGCGTGGCTTGTGTTCGGGAGTTTGAGGATTCTGTGCAGTGTGGATGATGTGGAGATTGAGAAGGGCGTGTGCTTGAATGAAGTGGGAGCTTTGGTGTACTGTTTGGGCACAACACTTGGTTAGGATCTGAACGGTACGCAGCCTTTGTCACTCACTTTCCAGGCGTCCATTAGAGTTGACTAGCACCAAGAAATCTATGAGCGAGACGCGATTCACAGAGTACGAGATTTCTTACCATAATCAGTGACGTAGTCTTGGATGTGCACAAGTCGGCCCCCGAATGCTTCGTAGAGTCTCTCAAACTCAAGACCGATCCTGAATCGTTCGGGTACTCGAGGTAAGACCCGTTCCTCAAAGAAGGTACGCGTTTCTGCTTTTGAGCAGTCACCAATAGTGATGATCTTGCCGCTCACGTTAGCGCCTCCTCCACGTTTCAACGCGGTACGTACCTTGCAGTGTTGCATGACATTCAATTGTCTGAGCCATGTCTGATAAAAAGGATCACTAGTAGCGTGAATGACATGGCAGAGCTGGTCCTGCTTTGTCAACACAAGCATGGAGTCCAGGAGAGCTTTCATTGCTTCGACAGATTGGATAAGACCGGGACTGGAAGTGCCGATTAAATGGGCCATTGATAAGGGGCGAAATACGTACAGTTTGTGGGCTTCATCGAGGAAGAATACCGGCATTTTCTTGACCGATTTTGTTGGCGGTTTCTCTTGAGCGCGTAGGGTCTCGGATTGACTTGATCTGCGTTGGTCGAGACGATCGCGCGAAGATGAACGAAACTGCCACCACCTAAACTGCCGCGTTCGACTCGGGATAGGATTTGGGTATACCCGGGGCTCCGGGCTATGGGCATATTCTGGACGTTCCTGGGGTACAAACTCCCTGTACTTTAATAGAGAACTCTGAAAGAACGGTTATCAGATGAATGGCGGGTCAAGGCACTCGGAGAGAACTGGGGGTGACCTGGAAGAGCTCCATGAGTCTCGCGATGTCACTCGTCCGTATTTGGCCAGAACCGTTTGTATCGGATAGCCTGCGTTCAACATTGAGGCGGTCATGCTAAAATGTGGTCAGAGCGGGGAACGCAGGTCCAACAGCGTCATATACCTTGAAACCCCATGCCTCCCTTTCGAATTCATCATAACCCCTCATGTCAGCGATGCAGGTAAAGTATTGCTCCATTTGTTGACTAAGGCTAATGTACAGACTGTCCAAGTCTGCAAAGCCAGCAATTCTGAGATCAAAATGAAGGACATGGTACTTGTCGGACGTAAGCAGCTGTCGCAAGAGAGTAGTCTACGTAAAAAAAAATCAATGTTGGGTAACATGTTGTTTGTAAGCGTAGAACGACCTTGCCAACGGAGCTGGCACCGAAAAGTACGGTGAAGCAAGGCTCTTCGTCTAAAGCACGACCGACTGCTTGAAGCTCGGCTTGACGAGAGAAAAAGTTTGGTAGACGAGAAAAGGTGTGGGAAGGGCGCAGCTGAACTCGTTCCCGGGATTCAGCAAATCCCCTTCGTGCTTCTTCCAGTTGTTGGCGGGAGTCGGCGAGGGAGCGAAGGGTAGAGGCAGGCTGATGGGTATGGGAAGAGAAAGACATTGTGTTGGCATACATTGAACAGGAGTTGGGTTTACGAAGGGGGCGAGTCAAGTGTGAGCTGTGCGATCGAGGCAAGCCTAAAGGACGTGCATACGTTGGCAATAACCTTCAGGATCTCGCGTATGCTAAAGGAGCTTCGCTTCTGACGGGCACTGGACACCACACTATGACGGGAGGCATTGAGAGGTGCCAGATTTTGATAGGAGGAACGGGCGGTGCGGGTGTGGAAGCCACGATGGTTTGGCAACGAGACAGCGTTTACTGGGGCTGGGTGTTGTAAATGCGCAAGGCTCATGTACGACTTGTTGGAAACGCGAGGTGTTGTAAGAGACAAGTACGGTACAAAGCAAGGGCCGACAGAAATCTGTGGTGATTGGTAAAGAGAACGGGTGTCTTCATAATTGTGAAGATGTGAGGTGCAGCTGTTATGCGCGTGGGCGTGGGCGTGAGCGTAATTAATGAAAACACGCCCCTCTGGTGTGGTATCACGTGTCGACTAGATCAGTCAGTCAGATCAAGATCGGAAACAATGGAATCCAATCCAACTAACTACCTCTCTCTCCTCCTCGTCTGCGTTCAACAATCTTCTTCAACCTTCTCTACCACCTTCACCTTATACTAAAATAATGCAGAGAGGTGGTGATCGTGCCAGGGGTCGAGGCAATCAGGATCGTGGTAGGGGCAGCCGTGGCGCAGGTCCCGGCAGAGGCGGAGGCCCTCCTCCTCGTGGTGGCACAGGACCTGGAGGCGGCCGAGGTCGCGGTGGTGGTTTCGCACCCCGAGAGCAAGGCGGGTGTGTCCCATCCGACATCGTTTTCGTCATTCCACTCTTACTTACACATCGCTAGCATTTTTGCGGAGGGCCAACCGGCTGTCATCGATGCTCGACTCGCTAACTCCGCCGAGGACCGCTTGATACTTTCTTTTAAATCCCTCTCCTTACGCCAAGATGCTATGCCCCCTCGTCCTGATTATGGAACAAAAGGTTGATATTCCAGACTTTTTGTTCTCGTCTCCTGGGGTTTGATAAGTTTTCAGGAAAGTCGATCAAACTGCGCACCAACTTCTTCCCTATCCGCGTTCCTAAGGGTCCTCTTCACGAATACGATGTCAACATTTCCCCTCAAGCCACTTCGAATCGCAGGGTCAAGAGAAGGATATTCCAGCTTGCCGAAAAAACTCAGGACTGGGCCTCGAATGGACTGAAAGGCTGTGTTTCTCACGATTTCAGCGCAAAGCTGATCGCAGCCAAGCTCTTACCCCAGCCTCTCACCATCACTGTACCATACTTTGAGGACGATGACGAGAGCAATATTGGAGGGGTAACGAAAGAATACACGTTAACCATCAAATATATACAACCCATCGAAACCGATAGCCTGCAACAGTAGGTCCATTCCCCCGCTCCATGGGAGCCCGCAACTGACATAGATCTGCGTAGATATCTCGTTGGCCACGCCCAATACCGAAACTATGACATCCTCCCAGTCATATCTGCACTGAATCTCGTGTTAAGTGTGCATCCAAACCGTACTCAGGCAGGCGGCGGCGTCGTAGTCGGTAGGAACCGGTATTTCTTTCCATCAGCATCGCAACCGTTCCCTCTTGGTGGCGCCCTTGAGGCCTGGAGAGGGTTTTACTCTTCAGTCAGACCTGCTTTCAATCAACTCATGGTCAACGTTAATGTATGCGCGACCGCCTTCTACTCGGAAGGCAATCTGGCCGAAGCGATGGTCACATTCGAGCAAGTTAGCTTTGGCGCAAGGATGTCCGCGTTTGTACAGCGCATTAGGGTTAAAACCGATCATCTTGGTCACCAGAAGACGGTGAAGCGGTTGGCGAAATTCAACGCCAAGCAGCATAAATTCGAAGCGCAAGAACTTGGCGGCATGGTCACCGTCGAGGAATACTTCCGACGCAGTACGATTCCCATACTCTCCTGTCACCGGCCGCCATCTTAACCACCGAATTACAGAGTACAAAATCAGTTTGCGCCATCCAAATCTTCCTCTGGTCGATGTGGGAGGTGGCAACAAATCCATCTACCTCCCCCCTGAAGTGTGCACCATTCTCCCCGGACAGCCTTTCCGAGGAAAGCTTTTTGATGAACAGACGGGTGAGATGATCAAGGTCTCTGCTAAGCCCCCCAATGTCAACGCCAACGCTATCACGGTCGGCGGACTACGCGAACTCGGTTTCATGCACGGGCCAAATGTTTCTCCTATTTTCGACAAGTTCGGGATTTCCATTGGCAATGAAATGGCAGTCGTCCCTGCTCGCATCTTGGCTCCTCCTCGCATCCGTTATGGGAGGGGTGAACAAACTGTAGACGACAGGGCCAGCTGGAACTTACGGAATGTCGTCTTCGCGGAAGGCGCCAAGCTTGGCCCGTGGACAGTGCTAGTGATCAAAGATGGAAACCGTCATGAGGAATTTAATGACGCTCAAGATCCCGAGTTACGCAGCATTATTGATGGCTTTGCCTCAATGTGCAGAACTTGTGGAATCAGCGTCACCCAAACATCTCCACTGATTGCTATGGCAGAGCTTCCACGAAAAGACCCCCAAGACCCCATTCGGACTCAAGCCATTAACGCTATCCGCAGTGCTCTGATGGCGACGAAGCAGAAGCCCGCTTTTCTGCTCGTAGTCCTGTCTAGCAGTGACAAACACATTTACTCGGGGTTGAAACACCTGTGCGATGTCTACTTGGACGTTCCCAACGTTTGCGTGCAGTCCGGGAAAATCAGGAAAGAGCGAGGCCAGTTACAATACTATGCCAATGTTGCACTCAAGGTAAACATGAAGCTTGGTGGCGTCAATCACAGCGTGGACGAGGCATCCATGAGTAAACTTCGTCAGCCCCCCACTATGCTTGTCGGAATGGATGTCACCCACCCAGGACCGTCAACGGTCAAGGGAACGCCGTCCATCGCTGCGGTTGTGGCAAGTGCGGACCTTCGGTTCAGTCAGTATCCGGCTAGTATGCGCATCCAAGAGTCGAAAAAGGAGGTTCGTCGGCGCCTCTGACCTTCACAAAGCATGGTTGACTCCCCTCTCCTAGATGATTACAGACTTGAGGGACATGATGGAGGAGCGTTTGCTGGCCTACCGGGCCAAGAATAGGGATCTTCCTCAGAGGGTCCTGGTTTATCGCGATGGCGTCTCTGAGGTTTGCCTATGATACTCTATTCCATTTCGTCCATTTAGATGTTACTTCCTTTCAGGGCCAATTCTCCATCGTCGTCAATGACGAAATTCCAAAGATTCGGGCATCTTTTAGGAAGTTTGACACCGTCCAAAGCGCTTATCGTCCCAAGCTCACTGTGGTCATCTGTGGCAAGAGGCATCACACTCGATTTTACCCCACGGAGGCTGCCAACGCAGATCATAACGGAAACCCTAGACCGGGCACAATCGTCGACCGCGGCGTCACTGCTATCTACGAGTTTGACTTTTTCCTCCAGGCCCATGGAGGATTGCAAGGCACGACTCGCCCAACGCACTACTACGTCGTCTGCAATGAGATGGACATGAACGCAGATGAGCTCCAGAGCTTGACGAATACCGTCAGCTATACCTTTGCTAGGGCCACGAAGGCTGTTAGCTTGGCAGCTCCCGCGTACTACGCTGATCTCGCCTGCGAACGCGGGCGGTGCTACCTTCACAAGCTTCTTATGGGGTTCTCGGAAACTAATACGACGACAACTAGTGGTTCCACGGCCGAGGAGGATGTATTTAAAGAGGCTGAGAAACTTTGGAACGGTGGCGTAAAAGGGAAGCTAAAAGAAAGTATGTTTTACCTGTAATGATAGTTGGGGTCTATTATATCCGTTGGAAGTGCTGTTGAGTCAACAGCTGTAGGTACTGTTAAATGTTCTGCTATTGTTAATGGTACCACCGTCCCTATTTGTTGTGATAATAAATATTATCGGTCAATGTCTCAAACCATGCTCCTATCGTTCCTCTTCTTCCCTTCCCGCATCGATCAGGGTGTGCTGGCCTGAGGTTGAATCCAAGAAGTCATGCAGGCACGATTGACGTATATCTAGCCAACTAAACACCTCACCTGTGCGGCGGAAGAGGACCAAAGATGCAGCTGCATGCATCCGAAATGAATCAACGCAACATATGGGCCGAATGATACTAATCAAGTAACTAGAGCGGGATAATAATATCATCATCACACCCTCCTTGAGGGAATCAACGTCTACGTGGCCAGTCGTGTAACCCCAGGACCTATCTCACCATCGACGGCAGTGCGCGGTATCATACGTACGCTAGTGAGACCGCCTACGCGCACCCGGGAGCGATCTACATCCACACAGCGCGTGCGCGTTTGTGAACCCACCCCAAAGTCCCAAGCCATGTCTCCCTCAAGGCGTTCCGCAGACTGCGGCTTGCCCGACGCCTTTGTGTCGGCTCCTTGCGGGCCGGCGGAGGAAGCGCGCCTCTCACTAAAACAGACTCGGAGCCTCCTACCCCGGTGCTTTGGTGCATCGTCTCTCCTTGCGTTGTCACGTTCCTTAAGTGGACTGGCGTGGCGTCCCAGGTCACGCCTCTTACTTCCATGGCCTAAATGTTTCATGCTGTTTCGTTTTCGCTGTCCCTCTCCATAGGAGACCCGGATAACATCCTTTGACCGGGCGAGGTTCGGACCCATAGCGACTTTGTACACAATCACTGACGGACGAGATGTCCTGTAGAGAGATGCATTTTGTCCCGGGTCTGACTGGGGCGCATTAGATGAGGGACTCGTGAGTGTACAACTGCTTCTCCCTGGCCGCGGAATCCGTGGATTATTATCTGAGGGATTGAAAGCGTGTGTCTGTCCTTCCCCAGCACCACTCGAACCTTCATGATCGCCGAAATTAAATGGGGTCAAAGGAGATGGCGTCCGAGTTTTACGCGAACGTGGGGAAGGCGTGGAGAACGGCGCGTTGAGGATGGTAGCAAGGACCGGTGTGGTAGGATGCCTCGCTCGCTTCGGTGCCTTGGGAGATCCACGTATCAACTTTCGTTGGACTGTTCTCCAGTTCTGTACACGTACTGTTGTCTCACTTGGCCCTAAGTCACGCTGTGCGGGTGGAACCCCTGGGGGTATCGCCTCGTGAGTGATGTACCCAGAGCCTGAAACTTCCCTTCCCTCTTCCAATAAGTTCGAATAACTAGTCGACTGATAACGCGACAGTCCATGATTGGGCTCCACAGAGGGCATCCGAGGACAAGCATTTGTTCCGAATCGATCTGGCCATTCCAGTGAAAACGGTAGTTTCGAGGCCGCGACACACGTGGGGGGAGAGCGACTATCAACTGAAGAAATACCTTTTTCAGCGTTCTCAGTATCGACTCTTTGCAGCGCTGATGTATGCGACGGGTTAGAGCGTGGATGATTATTGTGGAGCTTGCCCCTGGAACGCATCGGGCTGGCTTTCGACGAACTCCTCGCCTCGAGTGTCAAGCTAGACGGCTGTGGGGAGAGAATATCCGGGGGGGAAGGATCCCGATTGGGAGTTTGGCTGGGCAAGAATAGCGGGATTTTCGCATAAGGACTGCCAGAATGATCGGATCGGCCAGTGGAGAACGGGCTCTGCAGCTGTCCTAGATGGACTGACAAATCCGAGGTGTACTCTTTATATTGTGCATCTGTCGCGAGATCTGAAGCCGAGTCTTCCACTAAATAAGAATTGGTGCAAGACAGCTCAGGTGTGTTACAATGTTGCGGCGGGATCTCGTAGGGTCGAGAAAGATGATGGGTTACACAAGCCATATCGGGGTGAAGGTTCTCTTGTAGGACTTCTGATCCCACCATAACGAGGACACTGTCTGGAGGAGAGTTTAAGGGTACATGAGGTCGAGGCTGGCCAGGGGTTATTAATGATCCTAGGCCTGACGGCGGCGGCGGTTTCAATTTATCTGGCCGATCTGGCTCGACACTAACGTGGGGGGTGGTGGCAGACGAGACGAGAACACGGACAACAGGTGTAGAAGCGCTCTGCGGGGATGAATGACCACGGATTCCATACCCCGACGGAGGCTCCTGCTGGCGACCCGATTCTGGATTATTTGGCTCTGATATAGAGAGAGCTGGGAAGAGTGTGACAGAAGTAAGTCCAGAAAGGAGGTCACAGACCGCCCAGCCAGGAGACAAATTTATGCACCGCAGAATGCTAAATGCAAACGAAATCCGAGAGGGGTCATAATCGAGAGATGGTTCATAAACCCAGCGGGATGTTGATAATGAAGATTTACTGTCCGAAAAAGAGCACTATGATGAGTAGCAAGGGCATGAGGAACGTCTGATCTTGTGCGGGAGAGGTACTCTTACGACAAAAAAGGGCTCTTCAAGCAGCATTTCAGAGACAGCTGACCGTATTCGTTCGACTGATACGGCAAGAACGTTCGAAGGATTGGATGATGGGAAAACCCCGAGAAGGTGGGAGCAAAGATCACCATAGGAGATACCATTGACAGAGGCATGGACAAGCGGAACGAGTGCTACAAGTCGCAGCCATCGCGAAAAATGGAGGTGAAGATCGGTAAAGAAAGCAGGGCAGCCGCCGGGGTATCTGAGGTAGGGCGTGAGTTGGGACATAGCGAACAAGTACCGCCGCTGAGGCTGACCACCGCAGAGCGCTGAATTCTGAATTTGTTGAATTGAAAAGCACGGTCACCTGACCATGACACAGGTAAGTATCTCAGTAGTCAACAATCCATAGCGATCGTGGCTTTCTTTAGCCACTCTCCGTAGTATTCACACCCACTAGGTCCCACTGGTCCCCCTTCCTTGCAGAAATCAAACACGGGACATCTTCCGCATGGGGCTTCGGACCAACCCAACACTACGCGTTCTTGACGTACAGCCCGATATACGTATGCACTTCCATAAATGTTTTCTTCCAAGGACGCTACAGGTGATAGGGTGGGCATGCGAGCTTTCTTCTTGGATTGCGACAATTTTGCAGACTTTCGTGACTTTGGGTGCGATCGCACGGGTCTCGACTCCTCCGAGTTGACATCCGAAGCTGAAGAGCCGGTCTCGGACTGAGAGTCTCGTTCCGACACTTTACTCCTCCCACCTGACTTTTCCGTCGACCTCGAGGTATTCTTCGACACAGATGGGATGCGTTTTGACCTGCGACTATCCTCATCGTCACTGCAATTGTCCCCGGTTTTCGTGTTCCGCTTCTTTCGTCTTTTGAAATTGCCTTCCCTGTCGCTGCCGCCTCCATCACTGGTGTCCATGTCCTTAGGATCGCGTTTTCTCTTCCTTCGTCTGTCACCTGACGGCTGTACCTTCTTAGATAACTTCCTTCGCGTACGTTCGTCTTCATCCTCTGAGCTTGGCGTAATTCCTCTAATCTCGGCTTGTTTCTTCCTTGTCTCCTTCGTTCTCTTTCGCTCCCCTCCAGAGTCGGCAACAGAGGACTCGTCGGAGATGTCATCGCCGACGTCCTTATCTGCCCACATGGAAGTGCTAAAGGCTGGAAGCTATTATCATAAGGGATCAGCAGAGGCGCTGAAAGGACAAGAGCGGGATAGAGGTCGCACCCGCTCTATGTCCCCATCGAGTACTAAAACGTTGAGTAGCATTTCAACATGTTCCTCAGTAAACTGGGTCTCCGTAATCTTGCTCTTACTAAGAAAGGTGAGGACTTCCTTGGCATTTGGATAGGAAATGCCGGCAGAGACTGGGTACAAAGGCTGCGACGAAGACAGATAGCCGTCGTCATGCCTGTGTTTTGGGAGTGTCTAGATCTCGTCTGGTTAGCCGGAGGGGAAATAAAAAAATAAGTAGCGACATACCCGCTCTCTGATGTATCGTAGGCAGGCACTACAGAGCAGTTTGATGAACTCGGTGTCTAACTCGTTGTCTGTATACCACGGTCCTCCCGTAAGCTCGACGGACGGCTCAAGATGGGCCATCATATAAATTTTGCGGGTTGGATACTACAGAGAGAGGAAGTCAGCGCGGTCACTGGAGTGCAGGACCGAGTGGTAAACCTTGACGCCTTTAACAGATTTGATGAGCTGTTTTTGGACGAGAGACTTCAAACAACGATCGATTACTGTCTGGTGTAGCTCGGTTTTTGCCTTTAGATGCTTGGTCCATATCCCTGGACGATGTGAACTAAGCTGCCTATCTGAGTCGGAGAACCGAGAGCGTTCACCTTGAGCTGCGGCTGCCTGAATGTGGCCCAAAACCATGGTCTCCTCCCCACTCAATCCTTTTTTTCTAGGATAGAAGTCAGGGGTGATACATCTGGTAGAAAGAGGCTTTCTTCGCACGCGTCAAGTTCATTCTTTTGGACTGCACGATACGAAAGATTCCCGTTGGCATCTCTCATCAACTTGAGAAGGCCCTGCGATAGTACAATTAGCACGACAACACATATTCATGTTAAACCCCGTATACAGCTGCCAGAAGGAAGTTGATAGCATTTGTGCGTGCGTGGGGATCAGGAGCGAGACCTTCGATTTCTTGTTGGGCAAGAGGCTAACACATCCACAGAAAACGGGGGAAGGATTACGAAAACACATTAATTGACAGAGAGGGAGAAACACACCCTTCCTGCCTGAAGCGCGCTCTGATGAACTCGAGTCTCGAGAGAATTAAGCTTTCTGTTCGACGAGGAAGACATGGACATGACATGTGCCGGACCGGAATTGGCCGATTACGAAAGTTTTAAGTCAGTCTCGATGACGTGCTACAGCACGACTTCACGACAAACCGCATGCGGTCTCAAAACATGAAAGCAAAGAACCCCCAAGATACCCTCACTCCTTACTTTGACAACAGCGTCACAGCTGTGCAGCAAACTTTTTCACGGTACGCTTCTTTGCTCTACTCACATACCCTTACTCAACCCGGAGCCCTGTACAGCCTCGAAGACGACTACGTTCTCCCCATTTGGGACCTTCTCAGAACACTGTTTTTGGCATACCCTATTCCTTTCGTGAGTATCTGAAACTACCTCGTTTAGAATCCCAGGTCTAATCTAGTTCCTCGCTGCTCTGTAGGCCTTCTTCTCTATACTTGTCGCTCTCAGCTTCTTCCCTGTCCTCGCATTCATGTATGCACATCTACTTCTCATAGGGTTCCTGCGCGTTATTTCATAACTACTCCTTTATAGTATTGTGTCAGCTGCCACACTTTCGGCTGCCTTAACACTCGCTGTCTGCCTCGCCTTCGCATTCTCGACTGGTGTCTTCCTCTTCTTAGGTAAGATGACCTTTTCCTTATAATTTCCATCACATTCTCAAACCCTCGTCAGGCGGCATTCTCGCTGCCACCCTCGGCTTCGCGCTGCTTCTCTCTGGATTCTTGACTACATTTGGAACATCTGCCTACCTCTCGGGGCGCCTCGTCCTACTTCTGCATCGTTCCGGACGTAGTGGTTTCCGCGCTTGGTACCAGGAAGTCATACACCTATTCTTTCCTTCGTCAGCTCATCTAGCACCGGTGGGTGAGGATCTATACACCTCGGAAGATTCTGGAATTTTAGTCGGACAGGAGGTGAAAGATGGGCTCACACCCAAGATCGAGCCTTCATCCCGGGAGCTCTTAGACAGTGTGTTAAACCGCACCGGTTAATCCCCACCTGGTCGGGAGAGTGACCCAGATGATGCATGATGAGTTGACTAGTGTCTTGTGGTGCACACTGTAATTATTCTCATCATAATCGTTCCATTGTATGTTTTATAATCGCAGGTCTGTATTGTGTAACACGACATGCAGGGAAATTCGATGAGATTTCACAATTGCCAAGAATCGTGTCGTAGTCTCTCCTACTCGATGCGTCTGTGTGAATACACATGCCCCGGTTGTTTTCCGTTCAGCGGGATTGTTTGCTAGGTACTAAGCTGCGATAATGCCCAAAGGTGACCTTTAGTTTCTCTAATTTTATAACAACTATCAATGCTATGGAAAACTCGTAAGTTGGTCATATATTGGGACCGGTGACAGGACTAACTTTGGTTCTTCTTCAGTATCAGGCAATCTGCCTTTGGTGGATGGGGGCCCCGCGGATGGTCCTGAGGATGGCCCCTTGGCGTGTTTAGCGCGTTTGCTCAAGGACTCTGCTTCATGGGTACTACAAGCCTCGTCACGTCGACGTTTCGCAGAGTTGGCTTCTATTCTTTTCTCCTGAGGTTCATTTTCGCTGGGCTTCACATGGACATTAACCGTCTGCGTGATCATGCCAAAGTGAGTTCCTTGATGGGGGGATTGTCGTAAATAACTCACGATTTTTCCTATCGTCGGGGGCACCAGCACGATAGCCATTGCTGGTAAGAGCAGCGACGCAGTGCCCATGTTCAGGTCAAGTTCAAGATGAGTGACGGGAGGGGGATCCATCTTTGATGCAGTATGATGGGTCTCCACAGAGGGTATAAATACAAAGCGTGATATCCATTTCTGGACAGGCTGCTGATCACAATTTGCGGATCCATAAACGTTGCAAAGCCCTGTGGAGTGCTTGTGAGCTGACGTGAGACTTGTATGGTGAGTGAGCACCCATCTTACGCTTTATTGCCGGTACTGAGCCTGCCAGGCCAGAAAATCTATCTCTCTATCTGCTGTCATGGTATCTTTCTTTTCCTTCGCTCGTGTCTTTATTTTTTCATCTTAAGCCTGTGCCTTCGGCATGGGCCGAGTTCGTAATTCTAATTCTACTGGTGGCTAGCTAGTTTCCTGGAATGGTAACAAGTTGACCATATTCGGTGCACAGCTCAATGCTTGTCATCTGCCCTGCGTAATCATGGGGTTTCTTTTAATTGTCATGCTATACCTAAATAAGTTAGATAAAAAGGCCATGCCATGCTGACCTAGATTGGCAAATGTAATGATGTGAAATAGACAATCCCTAGATACATTTCAAGTTGTTTTGCTGATGTATCCATACTCAACGACGTGAGAATAGCCCAGCCGGCCGCCGCGAATCCCGCGATGGCCCGAGAAACATCTGCACAAGCCCATTCATCCATCCAAGACGTGTTTCTCGTTACTTTCTCCAGGACGGCAATCAATCATGACCTTACGAACGACTCGGAAGGTTTGATTCAGGGGAGCTTCTCTGCTACCTAGAAGCTATGCCATAGCGACTCGGACTGCAGAGAACTTCGACAAAGTTCTAAACTAGTACCAGAGAACACCCACCGACGCTGGTAGACTCGGAGAACATCTCGATCTTAGATCAGGGGACTGGTAGACGGCTCCCATTTCCCGTGCTTATTTTCAGGTTCTACCTGCTAACCGAGGTTCCGAGTCCGAGTCAACAACACGTACCTACGTAACTGAAATGTATTTCCGCGATGTGCATTTCCCCGATCCGTGATTGCTTTTCCTTTTGGCGATAACTTATCCTTGCGGTGTTGCTATGAAGATTATTTATTACGGTTCCTGGGGCAGACCGAATCGGTTGTGCTCGATCTCACCTGGTACTGTGGTCTCGTTGTTATATCCTGACTATCTATTCCGCACTGCTGATGTTTTCTTCTCACTCAAGAGTGGCTTCTTTTCGTCTAGTCAGAACTGGCAAATTTGATGC
>QLOS01004754.1:0-13337 GCA_003313725.1 Russula sp. MG48 | reverse complement strand
CGTTTGCTGGCTGTATGACCGCAAATTCGCCCATGATGCACAGCCTCTTTCGTGATCGGAGGAGCACGTTAACGGCTTCTATTCCTTCATTTGGGGGAATTACGTGGCCAGGGAAGGAAGCCATTCATTCACTATTGCGAAACCAGGGGCCTGGACCTGGCAATGCCAAAGATAAACAGACCCTCGACACACAACACGTGTTGTACACGTTGCACAGGCTGATTACATGTCCGACTCGGCAAATGCGATGGCACGCACTGACACATACTGTATTGTTCCCCTGTACCGAATACTGTATTCCCCCACGATTGTTTTGGTGTGGGGAACCCGCCGAGCGTCATGTACAAAAAAAGACGATTTCATTTTGCAACAGGTTAACATACACGAATTCGTTTTATTTACATCCCGTTGATTAACAGGAACTGCGCTGTATTATGGTGTGATCGGGGGGAAATTGCGAGTGTCGTGTGCGTGTACAGCATCCTATATGACCGTCACAGCACTTGGCTGTCGCGGGTCTGCGAAAAAATAACGTAAAATGATGGTATAGGTATCAGTCAGGGTCCTCGGGTTGTACGACGTGATGCGATGAAAAGGGGCGATGGATGAAGCATGCATGACACAGCAGGAGAGAGAAAATTGCACTTAATATGCAAAAGCGGAAGCGAGGTGAGATTGAGAGGTACGTGGTGGCGGCGGCGGCCGGGGCAGAACGCAGGCAAACCAGCGCGAAAGAAGAATGGAGTATGTCAGTGTCTGCGTATTGTTGAGCCAATCATATGCGGCTTCTTGTTCGGTTCAGCACCGCGTAAAGTAGTACAGACGAGGCGCGCTAGCTGTTCGCTGTGGTGGCCTGTGTGACGACGACGACGACGTTGAGTAAGCTCTTCGCTGTGATGGCCTGTGCGACGACGACGACGACGACGTTGACGACGACGGCTGCGACGGCAGGTGATGCTCTGGAAACGCGCGTCGGAGCGCGTCCTGGATGCGTTCCCGGAGCTGCTGGCGCTGCGGCGGCTGATACTCGGTGTATCTCATCGGCCAACAGCGCTCGGATATCCACTGTTCCATCATGTCGAGGGTCCACGGGATGCCGCGCTGGAAAAAGCCGAGGCGGAGGACGGCGGCGCAGTCCTCCGGGTCCTTCTTCGCGTAGCGCACCAGCTTGAGCGCGACGGCCCACGGCCACGGTACTGCGACGAGGCGGAGCCCGCGCTCGTTGAAGATCGTTTGGGGCACGGCGTTTTCTTGTCGTGTGGATGCTTTGTAGATCGGATCGTACATTTGGCCTTTGTGGCTGCGGTAGGCAGGCATTAACTACTGAGAATCGAGCCATAATGGTTAGACGGGACGCACTCGTAAGCCATGGGAAGGGCCACATCTGCATGATCATTCATCCAATCGGCCCCCAGGTTGAACCTGGCAGCGGTTTCTGCGATGCATCTGCGGAGTCGCTCTTCGGCATCCTTGAAACCTAGCGCACGATACTCGGATACGAAAGAGCGATGAATGTAGTCGACATCTTGGGTACTGTCCCGGTGGCAGAAAGATGGGTATAGCACCATCACAGCACCACCGTGAACAACGAGGCGAACCTGCCGCCGGAAGGAATGGTAGAGTCGTTCGGAGAGATCCGTCAAGACCTCTATGAGAAGTTCTCTAGTGAGAGGGATATCGTTGACTTCTTTGACTTTGGGTTTGGGTTTAGGAGCTGTTAGAGGAGCGGAAACAGGGGTGGGAAAAGTCCACACTAGTTGTTGGGGGAAATAGTATAGTGCCATGGGAAGCAGAGGATGAGGTGAGGAGAAATTCGTAGAGGGTCGAGGGAGGTGTTGCGAGAGAAGGAACTATCCGAGACGGATGAAGGGAAGATAATGAGTGGAAGCGAAAGAAGCGGATTGCAAGTTATATCCAGATCGGCTGTAGCCTGTAGGGGGACTCACATGTCAACCAACATGATATTATAAAAAGCAATCTAAGCGTCCAGGATGTAGGTGCTGAATTGACGGTGTGCCTGTGCCCATCCATGGGTTGTGGCAGGGGGTTGAGGTTAAGTTCACAGACATGCCAAGAAAACGTGGCTACCAGCAATGTGGCTGAGCCAGAGCCATTTTTCGGGTATTGGTATCTCGGCCAGGGGCCCCAAACACGAACTAGGGGCTTTGAAAAGCAAATCCCTGTGCACACATTCTCTATCGCAACTTAGGGCAGTCGAAAAGGCAGTGCTTGTGCTGTTGAGAGTCGGTTAGTTAGAACCTCGTCCCCCCGCCCCGGGGAGAACGGAAGTCCGAGCGTGCAGTACGCCGCCTGCCGACAACGCCGAAAATGGACTTGTTTCCAGCGGCCCGTACTAGTATCAACCCGTGACTTTCACGTCATTGTTCCTCTATTGTTCAATATCTCTTGTCTCTTGGGTTGTGCTAGATCAGGACATCCCTCTCACCCAATGTGCCGTGATAATCCCAGTCCCTTCTTCTCAATATGCAGATTTGCCTTCCATCGTGACAACAGATGTTGGACTGATTCGCTCTTCGGCTCTACACTTACACCATTGTTCGATCCTTGGCGATGTCCAACAAACGTCTCCAACGTAACAGAGTCATCAATGTGTCACTGTTTCTAGCGCTCGGTGTATTGTACTGTTGTGATCCTTTCCAATTCTCACGTATCACCTTGAAAGGGGAACGCCAGAGTTGGCGATGAGAAGCTTTGATCAGGTCAGACAGCTATTGGCATCCATCACCCTTTGACACGGTGCGCTGTTCTCCTTCCTGCGGTAGACGTGCCAGCTGCAGTCACATGTCCCATGGCTCCGGTCCTGGATCTGGGCAATGATCCCCGGCGGCTCATTCTACCCTTCTGTACTCTGGGATCGCGGAGCCTATGCCTAGTGGCGTCAGCGCAGGGCAACCCAGCGGGCCTGCCTTCCAAATTAGGGGTATCTTACCCAGGTGTCTACCCTAGTCACTACGGAGTCAATTTCTCCGTGAGAACGCCGCATACCAGGACTTTTAGGCAGGGGTCCGAGCGTTCTTATACCTTTCGCCACGCGGCTTTCGTAAACCGCTGTATGCCTCGTGTATACCTCGAGTTTCTGCGAACGAGTTCCAGGACGACGTATTCCTGGGATGACGATGGGCTTGGGCCAAACTGGCGATAATGATCCACGAGGGTGGTGCACGTGTGGAAATGACATGCAGGGGTGCCTGTATGATATCTCGGGGTGCAACGCCCATCTACATCGCGATGGGTAGGTGTGGCGTCGGTGTGCGTACGAATTATTCATCACCAGAATGGCTCGCGCCAAA
The DNA here is from genome assembly GCA_003313725.1 of Russula sp. MG48. Lineage (NCBI taxonomy): Eukaryota > Fungi > Basidiomycota > Agaricomycetes > Russulales > Russulaceae > Russula > Russula sp. MG48. The sequence continues at coordinate 10,026 of QLOS01004754.1, read as the reverse complement.
ATTTGGCATACTCCAAAGGGCATGGCTCGCGCCACCGCGCCGCAATCGCATTGCACAACGATTGGGATGCCTTCGTGCCAGGACTTGGCTCGTCTTCAGGCAACGGATGGTCTACGGATAAATAAACGAGGATCCATACGGCCCGGTTCCCCACACCTGTAGTAGTATCGCCCAATCCCAGGGTTTGTCTCTCAGGGTCGAGTGGCTAACAGTCGGCGGTAATAAAGTGATGCCCTTCGCGAGTCTGAGAGCTGTAGCACTGTAGATTGGCCTTCCATTTTCACGACCGCCGTAACTGACCGCTGTCTGAACGGGTTCCAAACCTCTTCCGCAGATCGGATATCGATACTAGTAGTAGCCCCAAAACCATGGTTCTTCTGTGGTCTTTCTGGCACTGCTCAATGGCCCTGCGCCTCCACTTGCTCTTCCTCGGTTCGGTGCTGTACCTTTCCGAGTCGCGAGGATAAGGATCGCTCGAACACCTGGATGCTAGGGGCTGTGAGACTCGGACGTAACTCGTTTGTAGATCACAGCCATACGGCGCCGACCAATATCAAGAAATATGATGGTACAGTAGCCGTGACGCGCCCCATCCCGTCGTCAATGGCATCGCCTTCCCACGGAAGCCGGGGCTCGCTTCATGATTACATAAGCACCCGCATCACCGCCCGCGGCGGCAAAATACAACTGATGACTACCACTACTGCTAGCGATTGGGCCACAGACTTGTTCAGTAAGGATACAACTCATCCAAATCCCCAGAGGCTTCTTACATCCATGAGGTGTGACCATTTTTCCTTGATGCTGATCGCCGCGAGACAAGCCTTCCATAGGCGAGGACCCCGGTACTGGTACTAGTAAATCAGCCGGTGTTGCAGCTTTTCCGCTATATTCCGAGTAGGCGCAAGCCCGCCGCCCGCTTTGTACTTTACGTTTCCTCCGGTCATTCCCATCCCGCGTACTGTAGGTGTGCTCTACTTGTCATCATGCAGTGATTGTTACAAACGATGCCGATAGTTCGTGTATGATGCGGTTTCAACTTTCTCCAACTTTCTCCGCGCCGAGGAGATAGATGGCCGCGTCCGCTTGTACGCACATGGCACAGCACAGCTTTGCAGGCTATATCAAGCGTCTTGCTCGCGTGAGTGCCCAACTGCTCGATCACGACGCGTCGTGACTAGCTGTGGTTGATGTAAGGATACGGTGATGAAGATTGAGCTGATTTGGCCCAGGAGTAGAGTTGAGCCGGGTGATATATACTTGGTAAGTGTGCATCATCATCATGAGGCTAGTACCACTTAGGTTTCTGTATGCAGACGCGCGCACGGATCTCTGCGAGCAAGGAGACAGCCCCCCATTCTTTTGTATGAAACGCTAGAAGTTCGCACTTGTTATCTTCGTGAGACAAAAGGATCCTACATCCATGATCTAATATTTAGACACTTCCATTCCTCAACGACTTCTCGCCTGGACTTCCTTACTCCCCTACACCTAGCTGACAAACTGCCGTTTCCACGCCACCTACGCCCTCCGGATTCGAATTCAAGTCACGACTTTGAGCGCCTCTTCAAAATCCGCGATGATATCCTTGATGTGTTCAATTCCCACGGACACCTGACCCAGACGTTCGCATCAACTCCCTCATCCAGTCTAGGAATGGAATGGACACGCACCCTGATGAGATCTTGGGTCACCCCAGACGCGAATTGCTCCTCAGCGGTCAATTGTTGGTGGGTCGTCGTCGCCGGGTGGATCACTAGCGTCTTGGCATCACCGACGTTCGCGAGATTGCTCGCCAGCCTGAGCGAGTCGACAACTTTGCTACCCACGGAGGCATCGCCACCCTTCACGCCAAAGCTCAGCACGCCACCAAACATGCCCTCCCTAAGCGTCTTGAGGGCCAATTGGTGGGAGGGGTGGGACTCGAGGCCAACGTAAGAGACCCAGGCGACCTTCTCGTGTTGCTCGAGGTATCGAGCAAGAGCGAGCGCGTTGTCGGAGTGGCGCTCCGCACGAAGTGAAAGCGTCTCCAGACCTTGCAAGAGGAGGAACGCGGCAAAAGGGTTGAGCGTAGCTCCTAGATCGCGCAGTATTTCTATGCGGAGCTTCAAGGCAAACGCAATATTCCCAAATGTCTCTGAAAAGTTGAGTCCGTGGTAGCCTTCGGATGGGGAGGTAAAGGAAGGGAATCGGCCAGAGGTCCAGTCGAATTTTCCTGAACGCCAAATGGAGGGCATGAGATCATATATGGCGTAGAAATGCGATTGATAGACCCTACCTGAGTCGATGACAACGCCAGCTATGGTGGTACCATGGCCGCCAATCCACTTGGTCGCACTGTGCACGACAATGTCCGCGCCGTGCTCAATGGGACGGATTAGGTAACCTAATCCCTCATCAGCGCTAATTCAACGAGGACGGTGGAGGGTGTGCCTACCTCCCATGCCAAACGTATTGTCAACGATCAGCGGGACCTTGTGCTCGTGTGCGACCTTCGTCGCACCTTATTACAGCCGTAGATACAACCATATATATGGATCGCATACCTTAGCAATCTCTCTGATCGGACTGACGTTGTACTTAGGGTTTCCAATGCTCTCCACGAATACCGCCTTGGTCTTCTCATCGATAGCAGCTGCATATGCTGCAGGATCGTCTGATGTGACAAACTTGACTCCAATCCCGTATTTCTTGAAGAGCACTACTCCAGCCGTCAGCCCTAGAAACCATTGCGTGCAAAAATTTTCTACCCTTGAATTGGTTGTATGTCTAGACGCAAGTCAGATAATCTCTTCAAACAAAGCCAGGCAGATCACTCACCCCACCATAAAGATATGAGGTGGACACGATGTTGTCACCTGCTCCTGCAATAGTGCTGACAGCCATGAATTGCGCCGCCTGGCCACTGGAAGATGCCACGGCTGCTGCTCCACCTTCCAGCGCGGCAATGCGCTGTTCGAAGACATCCTAAGGGGTGGGCATCAGCGGTTTGGGCGTTCCGCACGAAAAAAACACACGTACTACTGTCGGGTTCCCGATGCGGGAGTAAATGTTTCCGAACGCACGGAGGCCAAAGAGATCTGCACCATGCTGGGGATCACATCCACGTGAGCATAGATCGCCGCAGCCATGAATCTTTATGCCTTGTCGCACATACCGCGGAGTCGTTGAAGACGAAAGAGGTTGATGCGTAGATGGGCGGCGCACGCGCGTTTGTAGTGGGATCGACACCCTGGCCTGCATGAAGCTGGAGGGTCTCGAATTCAGGTTGCCTGTGCTTGAACGTAAGTTGTGCCAGGAGATCAACACCGTCGTCCTCACCTGTATAAATTGGAGGTCATAGGGAGAGATCACGGAGACCAAGGCGCAACAAGACAGTGGGAATTTATATAGAGAGAACCTGATCTTCCCTGATCTTCCCTGACCCCCTTTCAGCGGCTAGCGTGATTGTAATAGGAGCACGCCATTTCACATTGGAATGGCTTGATCCCTCTACTTAGTAGTTGGGCCTGTGAAAGTTGCCTGAACCAAACATCAAACGGCCCCCGCTGGATGTACATCATGGCCTAATGACAGAAAGCACCGCCGCGCGATGCTTTACGGTCGGTGGCGCCTCGCGGTCATCGAACACCGCGTGTCATGGACAGATGATTACATAATTTTTTTTGGCCACACAGTGACTCCACACACAGTGACTCCAAGTCGAATGTCTTGGCATCAATGAGCTTATTAATTGTATGCTCTTCGAGATTGAGATCGGCCCCTACGGTTAGTGCTATCATAATGACACACGGTTTGGTAAGTCGCACTCCTGCAGGTATACTACCACGGAGCAGAAAGTTTCGTAGGATATCTTTTGGCCAGGTTGAGATTCGGTACTGTCTTCAAGGGGCGCAAGGTGTTTGCCAATCCGACAATCCTTTCGCCTCTTCTTCACATTGCGCAAAAGTTGTGTTCCCACTCAGGTTACGTGATGCTGACGATGTATAATCGGAGTTATCCCATGCCCGAGTGAATGAGCCACTCCGTGTAGAGGGCCACATGGGCCAGCCCTGAATTTCGCCGCCAAACACTCATGTACGTATATGCTCGAATCTCTCGTGCCCTGTCAGCGCATGGGCGGTAATTAGGATCTGACCCCTGGCTCGATGGCCACTTTCATGATCAAAGGCGCGTGTGGTACCGCTTCGACTGCTCTGAGACAAGCATGTGACGATAAGTGACCACGTTGTTCATTTCATTTCATGTATATGTTTCCTGTCAGTAATTTTCCTTCTGATGAACGATACCTGGAACAGGCACAAGCAATCTGATATGTTCACGCTCGCACACTCGACGGTCCAGACGTTCTTTATCCTTGGTAAGTATCACATCCCTTTGTGATGTTCATGTAGAAGATGCTTAGTGTTCCGGCGCTCGGAGAACACTACCTTCTAGAGCTGTACTAGGGGACTTTCCGAGGATGCACGCCTTCGCGGAGATGACATGTGCCTAGATCCGACAATCTGGGTTACATGGCCCTATCCATTACACGTTCCGTCCGAATGGTCAGGTCGACATCCACGACAAGTTTGGATCCGAAGCCATTGCGCCCGCCACGATGCGTCAGGGGATCGGTGCTGCGAACGACTCTTATTTGTCAGAGCTCCCAGCCCCACGCCGGCGGGCAAGCATTACTAGTACCTGGCACTCGGGGTCAATATATGTATGTTGCAACGTGTGCAGCGCCATCGTTAACGCACCGGTGAGTTCGAAGAGAGAAAGAGGAAGAGGGGGACAACCGCTGCGACAGGAGCGAGCCGGCCACGTCGACGAACAAGGTACAAGAAGGTTCCAGGAGCAGAGGCGAGCCCCGACTTCTCGGCGCGAAGATCTCAAGACGCGTGACGGCGCGGGGGCTCGGTTTGGCGTCGAGGGAGACTTAGGCGGAGGGGATCAGAACAAGAAGGCTTAGAAGAGTTCACGCGAGAGGACACAAGAGAGCAGATTGCCCAGAAGAGAGCTCGCCCTCTAGGGGGCGTTTTGGGAGGTTTATATACATGTGCGTGCGCCTCTGATCGACCAGGAATCTGCTAACATATAATCCATCTGTCAGCAGGAAGCGGTAAGTTCTAGAGGTGCAATGTGGTAGTGACAAGGAGCCTTGCCCGCGCGGCGAGGAATATCAATCGAAACGAAAGGAGAGAGGTACGAACGGTGTCTGTGATGTACACGAATCCAGAATGAATGGAGTGTCAGTAACGAGGCGGGGAAACTGCAAAGTAGACCGAGGCTTCAAATTTGAGCAATTTGAGCATAAAACAAGGCATGAAAAGGAACGTTAGGGGAGTGCGTCCGATGTCAGCCAAGCAGGAGAGGACCCAGATGGGGCTTCAGGAGGGGGGAGATTGGCGCGTCGATGGTTCGTCGACAGGCGATGCAAACAGATAAGATTGGCTCGGCTCGGTGTCGCTCCGAAGTGCTCATTCCCAACGAGCGCAATAGGCGTGCTCACCTCAGGCTCACATGTGATATAGGACTAGGACCAGGACAGCACACGTCAGGCACGAGTGTCCATTGACCAGGTTCTGTTGTTTATGATTCCATTCCTCTAGCCGTTGCTTTTAATTGCGCTGTAGGGCAAACATGACCTGGCCATCTCTTTCTCCTGCTCTTGCTCCTCACGAGTACATCACAGCCCACTGGCGACGGGCCCAAGCCTCCCGCAGAATCCCCCCCTACCGTGCCCCCACTGGCACCAGCCACTCCGCTGGCCCCAGCACAAGCTGCGCTTTCTCTTCTAGCGCAGTCGTCCTCTCGAGATAGTTCAGTGGATGTACCCACGCAAGCCTCTACACTGGGCGCTCCTCAAATCGTGCTTTCCATTCCCAGCCAGCCCTCTGCCCAACAGGGGAACCCATCAGATCCACCCGGGTCAATCACCCCGCGAGGTATAGCACAAACCGCGCTGTCTCGGCTGGCGTCGCCTCCTGCCCCTCGAGAAAATTCAGGTGATGCATCCACGTCAGCTGCCTCGGCGGGTGCAGTACGGCAACCCTCGACTCCTCGCGTTACCCAAGCATCTCGGCTTGCCCCCGAGCCACCTCAAGAATGCTTTATGAATGTACCCCGGCCCGTACCTCTAGAATCACCACAACGTGGGCCGGAACTAACTTTCCCAGCTCCTAACTTGGACTCGTCTCACGGCGCCAGGCGCACATCCACACCCCCACGCGAAACTGCACGTGCTTCGCGGCCGTACCAGGCGCCATCCGACGCTCCTTTGTTGCCCCATCGCACACCAGTTCCCCTTGCAAGCATGTATCATCGCTCTGGGATACCCTACGCTGACGACGAAGCGGCATGGTACATGGATTCTGTGCGACCCCTGGTGTCATTTACCTACCTTCCTGGCGGGCTGACTCTTCTGTCAGGACCCCCCCTTGCAGAACCGTGAAAGGACCATCGCCCAGCGGCTGGACGCAACCGCCACGGTAGCAAAGGCTGACAAAATGGACTGGCTGGGCGATTAATATTGCCATTGGTCTGCAAGTATTTCTTGGTTCGCTTACCACCGCTATCGGTGCTGCATTGAGCGGTAAAAATGTACGTGGCGTTAATGTTACCCTTCTTCGTGATCTGCCTGACGTCTTTGCTAGTCATCTGTTGCGATTTCAATTCTCGGTGGTATGTCAACGCTTGTGGCGTCGTACCTGGCGCGCGTACGGGGCTCGAATGAGGTGGAATTTTCACTGCTTCGTGCAAAAGCGCTCAGTCATTTTTTGCGTGAGGTAAATGCGTTCATCCTGAACCATGGGTATGAAGTAGGGCGAGTGGGATGCGAAGATCAATGGCTTCCGCCTTGGCTTGGAGAATATGCTTGGGAATCGCCTAGGTAGCGTCACAATTAATTCAGAGGCAGGCACCAACAACGGCCAAGACAAGGGGTGGATAGGACGTGTAGATCCCATTACAGGGTTAGGTGGAAATGGGTAAGTGCAAGATTTACGTTCGCAGGAGTTCGCTAAAAACCCGAATTTACAAAAGATATCCCGTGAGCGCTACGAATGCTAAATTGGGACTCACAGTGGTCTAGGGTTAGGAGTAGCTTTTCGCACTCTTCATCTTTGTATTCATACCCACATGTCCTTCATAGTCCCGGGCCCGTCATCGTTTCCGCCATCCATTAGTTAATATCTACCCCTCCTACTCCTGAGTGGGCATTGCTCTTCCCTTTGTAACAACAATAATCGAGTATGTTAAGCTCATGTCCGCGAGCACCTGGAATGTAGCAGTTACTCATCTGACGCATATCTACCCCTGGATACTGATGCCAGCTGAATTTAACTCGCCTGCTTCCGGGAGCTGTCACGCTGCTAGGGAATGATTCAGCATTCGCGACAATGAGGCTAAGCGCCTCTTCATGGGACCTGTGAGATGCCGTGAATAACGGTATCCTTCCAAGCCTGTTCTTTCGTTACCGAGTAAAATGCAGTAATTGGGTCAGAAAGAATCATGGGTAGAGGTTGGGCTAAATCAGCCTTTTTGCCTCCGAGAACCGTGACTGGTCAACTAGCCATCATGTTCTGAACTCCCCCGATTCAAGACTGATACAAGCGCTGTAAGCAATGCGGCAATGTGTCTGCATCTCAGATAGAGTATCATGGATTTGCCCTTCCGTGGTATAATGCTCACACGAACCTATAATAGATTGTTCATTGAACAGACTCCTTGGGACTGATGATGTTTATGCGTGCGTGCGGGTGCCTGCTCGCACAACTCATCTCTGTTACATGGGCTCTAAGACCTCCCCTACATCCTTGGCGGAGGTATCTCTGACACTCATTTCTCCACATTCTATAGAAGCTCCTCATGACTCCCCACGCTCCTCTTATCATGGGATAGCACAGAGTTCTTGCGGACTCGAAGCCCACTCTATCTATGTCCTCGTTCAAACTGTACGGTCGTGCCGCTTTCTAGAGTCCTAAGTCCTAGCTGCCAGTGGCAGCCTGGCACAACCACAACATGCTGTAGTCGCTCACACGCTTTTTACTCAGTCAAACAGGATACCGTTTACATACCCTTCTGGTTCACTCTTGCTTCGATGGTCGCTGGGATGTACTCGTGTTCGCGGGTCCTATTACGATACGCTCGCGTTCGCAGTGTGGATCATCATCTCGGCATTTCCAGAACTGAAACTGTGCTCGATTTTGAGAGTCACTGGCAACCATGGACGTACACAAACGACTTGTAACGAACCAAGGATAGAGGCCCCACGAAAGTGGGTAAGTTACATGCAGCGTACCATGCGCATGTGTTCCCTGTTTTCTCCTTGACGAGCTGGAGCTGGAGTCAAGCTTAGGCATTGTGATGGCCATATTAACCTCCATCGCCCTCATTTTCCACGTCTACCGCATCATCCACTAGCCCGCTACGTGTGCGTTTTCCTCTCTGCAAACGCTTGCGGGAGCTGATAGAGGGCTCACTAGGCTCTCCGGGTGTCTCAAATAGAATACTAGGCCAGTAGGAACAGGAGGCTCGGAATGTGCCAGTAGAGGACGCGAGCAGGGAGTAGAGCACTAAGATCAATATCTAGGGGAGGTGAGGCTCAACTACCAACTCGGACCACACAGCCCTATAGGTCTACCAGAGACACAGTGGGCTGTGGCAATGCAAGACCAACAGGTGCAGCAACTCCGGGAGGCCTATTCAGCGTGCGTTGGGATGACCTCGGGCCATCGCGTTGCTCCAGAGAGTTTCAAAAGTGCCATAATCGGGACCTTGGTGGGTTTCTGAGAAGTTCGCATCCAACCTTAGTCCCGAGGGCGATGGTCTGCCCTCGCGTACTTGTCAGCAAGGCAACTCACCCACCATTCGAGCAGGTAATCTGGCAACGCGGACAGTTTTCTGTGCCCCTCAAAGGGTAGGGCAAGAAAAAGATCTGTATTTGGTACACTGATGCGTCGCCGCTAGATCCGGAAACGTTAGAGTTCGTGGGCCTGATGAATGGGAATATCTTATTGTGGATACTGTATCTGCGGCATTCCGTGAGCTATGCCATTCTGTGTATGTTGTCATAAATTTCGAGTCCTGCCACTGTCCTGCCCCTTGCCTTGGCTGTTAGACACTCCATAACCTTCCTACAGTAGCCCAACAGCACCAGAATTCTGTTGTTACAGCACCTGGAACACGGTGATGATGATACGGCACTCTGACCCGGAATTGACACCTGTTTTACCGTTTTACGTATCAAGCCGTGTCCGCCGCGACGAATGCATTATTTCGCAGAGGCCCCAGCCAGTGGCAGCTGTCATAGCAAACTCAATCCGTGGCTGGGTTCAATTGGGTACTCGATCCCGTGCCGATCTTACTGTATTACAGTATCGCTAACATAGATGCGACATTGTGCCACGTGTCATGGTACTGTATTGTAAAGTGCAAGCGCCGCTAGTGGGTCCGGGAAATTGAAAATCCCTACAATACAGTACGGATTTGAAATTGCTTGAGTTCACTCCGTTCATTCGCGAGCCTCGTGTGCCCGTCTGGATATTGGCTTGTAAGATTCACTGATGACATTGCTCTCCAGAACAGCCTTACAAGCAGTTTAGACACTGCTGTATTTCGGCTCCTACACTTACAGCTGGGTTCCGCTCTAGATCTTGTTCCGAGGCAGTAGGACGCCCCGATCCGATTGTCAGGGATATCAAATTGGCTGCGGTGGAATCAGATTACGTTATTTTGAAGTTTTTTACAAGGTACGCGGGAAGACCAGTACTGTGACGCGCCTTTGCCAAAGGGGTCGGCATTGGCAGAGGTTTTCCATTTGTCTATGTTCGTACTCCTTACTGGCGCGGGTATTTTCAAACCGCGGCGATAAATTATGTCAAGTGCATATGCACATCGGAAGTTAAAGACATGAGGTGTTGAAGGGCTGAAGCTCCTTCCCAGCAGCACGACTCGAATTCAGCCCTGTGCATGGTCTCGTATCCCGAAATCGGGGAAAGGGCCCTCAAAATATCACGATTAGTTGATTATTATTATTACAGC
>QLOS01004752.1:0-11237 GCA_003313725.1 Russula sp. MG48 | reverse complement strand
GCTCTCTACAAAGACTAGACGGAACTCTTGGGCTGTGCCGAATTCGGGCTCCTCCTGACGACACCCAAATACAGCAGCCCAGAAGCTGATTAGACTTCAAAGTCCGTGATTGCTACCATCATTGCAACTGCGCATGACCACGATGACCGCTGGCGCGAACTCTGCACCAGGCAGCTGGGTATTTCAAGGGATATCCTCGACGCCTACCTGGGACAAGGCAACACCGTATTACTTGCCAATTGCATCGACATATGTCGCCGCATGGTTCAAGCGTATTCGGCAAATCGTTGACGCGCCGATGCCAGCTGGCGATCTAAGTGCCTCAAGGCAGTTACCAACTTTGACGCACAAGATACTCTTCCTGGATTGCGATACGAGTTCTGTTGCCTGTGGAACGAACTGATTCCCATGGCAGAGAATGTCGGGGATCAGCGCATGGCATCGCTCGCTATCTTTATCTTACGACACATTCGCCATATTTACATCGACTTACATCAGGGCACCGATGCTGCCCCGACTGCATTCTCTGCCTCCACTGGAGATTACGACGACGTTCTATTTGACCCGTCCTCCTATCCTTTGTGCATCATCCCAGACCAAGGCACCCACCCACACGAGGCGACCGTTGGCCAAACAGGTGAGACCGATCACGATCCCGCCTCTGCCTTTGCTGCCGTAGTCATTCCTCCCACGCCGCTGCCTGCTTCTGTTGCTACTGCATCGTCTCATCTTACTCCGGGGCCTCCAGCTTCACGTGACGCGGCGGCTCTCGGTACGGGTGACGGCACCACTGACTTCTGCGCTACCTCGTCGACGGCCAGCCCCGACCTTCCCTATACCAGGGCAGCTCCTACAGCCATCCCCCTGCAGGCCTTCCCTCCCTCATCTAGTGGTCCAGCCCCCCTCTGTAGCACCTGGCATATCACCTTCATTTTCTCCGACCGCGGTTTCCGGCCACACGCCTCCTGCTGGGTTAGGGTCATTCTCAACCTGCCACCATTTCCCCTGTTTCTCCACCGGCCAACCCTAATGTTGTGGATACGGATGTCCCTACTATCGTGGAGGCTTCTCATCGTTCACATCAGACAGCGCAGTCTCGTTCTGACATAGCCACAGATGTTTTCCCCGGTGCTACACCGTTCCTTCGCGACGTCAATCGTTCACAGTAGAGTGGAAATTTCGGGGGCTCTCTTGGTGACGTTGATGTAGAGTCGTACCTTGTTGTACTATGCCGTAGGATCGATTGTGTTATATTCGTACGTATTCGGTGTCACTTGTCTCAGATCCGTTTCAAGGCTCACTATGAGTGTAGATCGCGGACTCCAATTCATGGTGAGGCATGGCGAAGTATTCCGTAACTTTGTAAGCTAGCAAAGCCTCCGAAGCGTAGACTCCCCTATCTTTCCGTGTATCAGCGGCTCCTGATAATGCTATGAGAAGGAAATGATTTATGGCTCCACTGTCGACGTGTATATGTATATAACAGTGAGCTGCGGTTGCAATATCATGATATACCTTCAGCTAGTGAGTGGATTTCAATTGAGCTTGCTGGTCGACCAATCGGCGTCGTTCCTAGCGGAATCGGTCCACCTTCCCGAGGCCACTTATTTCTTCTACGTCACCGTAGCCGGCGTCATACTTTACTTAATAGTACTGTATATGATCAGAGTTCTTCCACCTAGCTAGATTGTTTCCAGCGCGGCACTGCAGGTACAGTCACCTACCCATTATCTCATTCATTTGGCTAGCTATCCTGACATCAGGCAGACGCCGCAGACGGGTCTCAGGCTGCCAGAAACGTGAATGCCCACAAGTTACAAAGCATTTGACGTCACTCTTTCCAGAACGACGCCTGGAATTATATCTGAATTCCCGCCAACACAGTTTTTTCCCAGCAGCAAGTACGATAACACACGCACTGCTTTGGCCTTGCGTCTTTGTGTACTTTTTAGCCTGACGTTTTAGGGGGTGATAGAATTGCAGACTCGGAGAGCGCCTGGGGAGACAACAGTTAGAAGGTACGTTTAGTAGTGGGCTGCCAGCCACCAGTTTGGCTACACCCTCCTTGATAGATGCGTTCAAAAAAGAGTGGGTTGTGCAAAAGCGTTTGGATGATGAAATGTTACCACCCAAGTAGGTTAACTTAGCGTCCTTCAACCTAATCCAGTACTACTACGTAATGTCTGCCAGCATCTCGTCGCTCCCTCTTCCCTCATTGCTTCGATGTGAGATTCATCACCCACATTATCAACCCTTCTCGCTTCTCATCATCCATAGAACATCACACCTTTGGCTTCCCCACAACCTCATCTGCTCGTTGTAGCCCATGGCTCTACCCGTGCCCTTAAGTCCCCTGCTGAGCATCAATCTTCTCGATGACCTCCACCATGAGCAATGCCCTCTCGATTCTGATGCATCCGTCTCCTACAGCGGGATAGCCCGTGTATCGTATCCTCTTCAGAACTCATAACACGGTACGGGCTTTGCCAATAAGTAATTCTTTCCTATCTTGACTCCCGTTATAATCCACAGCGCAAGCTCTCGAGCGTCCTGTATTTCAAGTTGAATATGATCAACACGTCAGGCCTCGCAGGATTTCCAAGAGGAGAAGTGTCTCTCTCCCACGACCAAATTGCTCATACGGATGCTAGAGTCGAGATTCTCCCGCTTGGTATAGTTAGGAGCGATGGGTCCAGGACATTAGGTATACAAGTACGTTCTGTCGTGATACCGACTCTCCTTTGGCTGATGTCGTGTTTATCTAAGCGCACTTACATGTTGCCGAACCGCCTAGGAGCTTGCCTTTGCTCGTGACCATAAAGAACTATGATAGTCGATGATATGCTTCTCAACGAGAGCCCGCTTGATCGTTTCTCTCGCATGACCAAGACCCCCTCTGGCACTCCCACACTTGACACGTTCATGGCCATGATATCGAAATCATCCGTGCGGATCGTAACAATCGCACAAGATGCATACAGCCACAGGTTTACGTTGACATGGTGAGCCTACAATGATCAGATGCTAGAGAAGATTCTCTCCGAAGAGCCACGTCTCAACCTCTAGTATATGTAGGTCCTTCAGCCCAACTTGGACGATACCCACCTTGTCAAGTCTTGACGGCAAACCTAGCATTTGACTCTCGCTATGAACCAAGTCGACCGTGACGATGCGCGTGGTGGCCGACTCACAAGGCGATCTCGTCGTGTTCCTGGAGGTCACTCCAACAACGTTCGTAGATCTGTCCCTTTATAAGCGCCTAATTATTGATTGTTACATGTCGCCGTACAACTGAGCTCCATCTCTCATCGGGAGCTATAACAAGAACCTTAACGGTAGCCACTCTTATTGCCTCGCTCATCCAGTCACCTTTCATCACAGAAGTGGGCCTTCAGATCTACAACTAACTCGACGGGTCGCATATTCGGGCATGCCATCAAGGAGTACCCCACTGTCTTGGTCGCAGAGCCCTGCAAGGATTGTAAGACGGGCTTCTCGCGCAACCGTCCCGGAGACATGGCCCCTACCTCTGAGGCGGAGGCGACGTGTGTCACGCACATGCTCGAATCATGTGTGGCAAGGCATGGCCTTTCAGTCAACGAATTCGTTGAGTGACACAGCATCTGACATCGTCTCGACGAGTACTTCCTGCACGATCGCGTTGTGCGCGAGTGCGAGTCTGGCCACGACTTGACGTTTCGCCTCGAGGAGCACTGTGACATCCTCGACACTACCGACCTCCTAGCTCTCATCTACGAGTACGAGATTGACATCACGACAGGAAACCGCGAAGTATTCGACGACGACGTTGAGCCTGAAGAGCACTCTGACCTTCCATTGTCCCCTCGGAGCGTCAAGGCATAGGCTCACCCGCACCACGAACTCTCCCTTGCCGGTCAGCAATCCAGTGCGGATTGGTCTTCTCGTGCAGATATCTGCTGGGAGGAGATCGCTAGAACATAAGTAAGAGCTTGTACTTTGAATAGGATACTATCCAGGAAAAAGGTGCCTACACGAGAGGCGCACCTCGCGCTGGCCTTTGTGGGTTGGGCATGCGAGCGATGAGTGCGGGTGAGTTGTCGAGAACTTTCAACACCGGGCATAAATTGAGTATGTATGCTTTAGATCTGAATCACCCTGGAAATTCAACGCTCTCATTGGGTTGCTCTCTGGGATTGGGCTATACCGTGAGAAGGTCTCACAGCAATGGGGATACCATTACAGTAGCTCACTTGAGGCATTGTTCACGGCCTGTCCAGGCCATCCACCACGTGCACCTCCCCCGAACGTTCGAACCTTTGTTGCTTGAACACTGTAGTATTCATGCACCGACTTTGATCAGCTATTTCTATGCTGTAGATCATCCCACCGCAACCGTACTATTTGTTGTGTCTATTTCGACTATGCTACAATAAAAAAGCTTGTTGGCTTTGGGTCTGAAGCTGAGATCACCCTCTCAACTGCCTGAAGGTGTGATGTTCCTTCTCTCGAGATCTTTCAGACCAGCCCGTCGTTGTTGTTGGTTGAAGCAACATCATGAAACTACCACAACCACCACATACTCTTTAACCTTTGTGTCGCCTACCGACTCGGAGTACCCTGGTCGCGCTTCGCCATATCCTATTGCCGATAAAAAAACATTGTAATGAGTACTCCCAAAGTACACCGTCCCTGCCAATACCCCCACTCCTATCGTTTAATCCCCTCCCGTACTGTCACTGGTAGTTACTCAATGTCGATAGGAAAGTGCCGCCAGGGAGATATATCTTTAGATATTTCCTATTAGCTTGCCGCGAAGTCACTGTCAGTAACCTCAACACCTTTCCCTACACCGTGACGCATCCACTAGCCTCACCTATGCCTCGGTTGTTGCCACCCCCGCTTCAAAGCAGCTTGCTTTTATTCTCACAACCGCTTATCCCTCCCCTTATTAATAACGCTGGACCATTATCCTCTCACTAGTTGCTGCCTTCTCCCGCTCTAACAGAAGTTGCATTCGCCGTAGAACAAAGCAATAACACCACAAGGCTAAAAAAGATAGGTATGAGCGTGTGGATTGGTACGATGGTCGATCATACCTCAATGTAGACCATACTCCGACAATAATCGCACAATATCCCGGTCTCCGCTTCTTAATGCTAGCTGAGCTGCGGTCAGGCCTTCATCGTTCCGCACATGAACATCTGCACCTCGTTCGAGTAGCAACTTGACAATTTCGAGGTGATCGTTGACTGATGCGAGATGCAATGGAGTCCAGAGGTTCTGCTTCTGTGCGTCCACATCGGCGCCCTGATCAAGTAACAGACGCGCGACGTCGAGATATCCGTTTCGTGATGCCGTGTGCAAGGGGGTCCACCCGGCCTTGGTCCGAGAATTAACATCCCCACCATGCTCGATTAACAATTTCGCAACTTCGAGTCTTCCTTCTCTTGACGCCCAATCTAACGGAGTCCGGTTGTATGCATCCCGTTCGTTGACATCCGCGCCACAGCCGAGTCATGACCACACGGTGCGAACGTTACCCTCTCGAGATGCGGTATGCAACGAACCCCTCTTGTAATCAAGAAAATTTGCGTTGTCGCCATGGTTGTATGAAGACTTCACTACATCGGAATGCGTGTCTTGTGATGCCACATCCAGCGTGATCACGTCCGTGTCCACCCAGGAACCCACCCCCACTCCCATGACCTCCGCCAGAAAGATCACGACGTCGCGTTTACCATTTCTACAGGCAATATCTAGCGCGGTCTCCTCGTTGCAATTTCGGGTGTTGACCTCCGCACTCGACTCGACTAGAAGTTTAACGACGTCAAAATGCCCATTTTTTGCAGCTATATGCAACGGTGTGCAGCCCTTGCTATCTCTCGAATCCGAATTTGATCCCCATTTGAGTAGCAAACGTGCAATCTCGAGTTGCCCGTTACGCGATGCCCCGCTCAATGGTGTTTCTTGGCTCTTGTTCCGCTTGCCAATGTCTGCGCCGCGGTGGACCAACAGTTCCGCGACCTCGGAATGACCGTTCGCCGATGAGAGATGGAGTGGGGTGCACATGTTCGCACACTGTGCGTTTACATTCGCGTCGTGATCAAGTAATAGCCGCACATTATTGAGATGTCCCGATTCTGATGCAAAGTGTAATGAAGTCCGACCATCATCATCGGCGGAGTTCACGTCTGCACCACGCTCGATCAGGAAGCACGAAATATCGAGTATTCCGTTCGCTGAAGCCACAGCCAATGGTGTCCTTTGCTTCCCATTCCGCATGTCAACATCGGTGCCATGCTCGAGTAATAAACGGACGATGTCGAGATGCCTTTTCGATGACCCTGTGTGGCATGGTGTCGAGCCATCGTTCTTGGGTGAGTTTGGATCCGCACCACGCTCGATCAACAAGCATGCAACGTTGAGTCTCCCGGCAGCCGATGCCAGGTGCAAGGCGGTTTCTCTACCTGGGGCGTTCAAGTCGACGGCTGCACCGTGGTCCAACGGCTCTTGTACAATGTCGAGATGTCCATGTTGGGACGCTAAATGTAATGGAGTCAGGCCTGTGTTGTGACGGTGACCGACAGCTGCGCCGTTCTGAAGTAACAGCCGCACGATATCCAGATGGCCGTGTCGCGAAGCGGCTTTCAATGGCGTCCAGCCCTCGTTGTCACGAGAGTCCACAGCTGCTCCATTCTTGAGTAACAGCCGCGCGATATCCAGATGGCCGTATCGAGAAGCACCTTCCAACGACGTCCAGCCTTCCTTGTTGCGCCCGTCCACAGCTGCCCTATTCTGGAGTAACAGCCGCACTATGTCCAGACGGCCGGATCGTGAAGCTGACATCAACGACGTCCAGCCTCTGTGGTCCCGGGAGTCCACAGCTACGCCATATCGTCGCGATACTTGCACAACCCCGAGTTCTCCATTCTGTGACGCCGCATCCATTGCCATCTCATCATTGCCATTCTGTATACGGGCATCTGGGTGGGGGCCCAATAAAAACTCCACAATGTCACGACGTCCGCTGTCTGATGCTCTGTGCAACGGACTCATCGACTGGTAGTCTAGGGCATTCACATTTGCACCGTGCTCAAGCAGCAGCAGCGCAATGTCGAAATGTCCCTTGGCGAGGGCAGGATGTAACGTAGTAGCGTGGGCGCCTCCCTTGGCATTGATATCCCGTGGACAGCTGACGATCAGGTGTTCCACAAGACCCCGGAAACCACATATTACGGCATAGTACAATGCGGCTGCCTCCGGCTGTGTTGGGCGCTCGCTCGACATCTGTTCCACCCAATCCCAAGGTTGATCTACGTTGTATATCCAGACCCACGTTGCGAAGTGTGGTTTGTACGGGTCAAACAAGCGCTCCATAAGTCCTCGAATGCTTGAAGACACATCGCCGAACCGACCATGAACGATCCAGTGCTGAGCCGCGTAGATCGAGAGTGGAAATTTCTTCATGCCATTTTTGTCGATGTCGTTATCTAATCGGAGTAGTGCGCTGAGGGAAGCCTGTGCGAGAATCGTATGTGCTGGCTGGAGAAGAATGTGATACCGCGAGAGGTGCCCTCCTGCATTGGCGAGACGATCCGATAAGAGGAACTCCTTTACGGAGAAATGGGAAAACTGGACGACAGGCGACCCGTCGACGTTGACAATCGAGATCAGACTTGAACATGCCGATAGAACAGCGTCTTGAGCATCCTCCATGCACCAACCAGAATGATATTCTGGAGGCTTCCTGGCTTCAAAGCGAATGGCAAGAACTTCTGCGAGCTCCTCGACACGGAGAGGGCGAACCGCCACAGTAAGGCATTGAAGAAGCCGATGCGTAGATTCTCGGCTTCTCGGTCCAATCTCTAGCAGAATACGCTCGTAGGTTTTATCCAACGTCTCGGGTAATTCACGGAGAGCGTCGCGGAGACTTGCCGGAAAGCAGTGGCGCAGCATTTCCAACTGACAAGCAACCCATCGAAACCTGTGTGTCGCATAAACAACTTACGGGGTGATGTAACGTCGACAACTTACATTCCATCAGCCTTTCGCACGAGCATATCAATAACTAGTTCTTTATCCTCCACTCTCCATCTCCGCATATTCCGGTCAGAGTCGACCACAAACGTGACGTAGTCTCTAATATCCTCTTTCTGTCCCCTCTGGTCATGAAGAGACACAATATGGGAGGCCAAAGGCGAGAGTGCAGCCATAATATCCGCTTCGGGTCGACTCGTGAAGCATAATCGGAGGTTGGGAAGGTGTAAGTCCACAAGTTCTTCTACAACTTCTAGGACCCGCTTACGAAGGGACACCACGCCAGAATTGTCTGGGCACTCGTCCAGAGCATCCACGATAATATAAGTCATCGGCACCTCCGGAAGTACCAGCATGTCAATCAAACATTGCTGGAGCGCACGAATACCAGGCTGCTTGGATCCAGCATCATGCCTTGAATATAGTTCAGAGAGGATATCGCAACAACGATCGGACTTGGCGCTGAGCTGTCCTAGGATTGAGGTGAGCAGACCACGAATGTCCTGCTTGGCGCTATCTCTAAAATCGAAATAGTAGTATGCCATCAAGGTTAACCCCGCGCCGGAATTGACTTCGGCCGCTTCGATGATGGTGGAGCTGATTGACGTTTTCAATGGAACCGCATAACATGGCCAGTGTGACACATACCACAAGATACTCTTGCCCGAGCCCGCTACATGATTGCGCGGCGGGCTGCCATTAGTAGGCGCAAGAATGGAAATAATAGTTACGTACGTTTACCACGGATCCACATCAGGGACCCAGTCACGTTCCATTCCTCAAAGATCTGGCCCTGGGTAAACCACACAGCCGTTCCATCATGATGGTCTGTCTGTGCGGTATTGTGATTTTTCGACGGATCTGGAGGGGACAGCCAACTTCGGACATGCTTCTGCAACCGCTCTCCTGTGAGGCACATTCAATTTCGATGAATACACCAGGCAGAAGGGATAACCGACGTTTCATCTTGTTTATCTCATTGGTTGCCTCTTGCATCGCAACTAGCACACACCGCCATCTTGAGTAACGCCGAACTGTGCAGGCAGGACAAACATACTTAGAGCCTGTCGGATGTCACTTATGGACGGTCTGCCACCTAGAAAGAAGACGGTTCAGCAGATGCCTAGCAAGCTGGTGAGCAAGCGTTGCGTACCGTTCATGACTACCTTCATATTGTTTACCAGACCGTGGACGACCTCAAGCGTCTGTGCTCCTGTCATCCGAGCTTCATCTTGCGTAAGTCGGTCCAACCTTCGTAATACAGCCTCGACTTCAGTCTCTCCCAGCAGTTTCTTTGCAAATTTCTCTGCAGAGTGTTCAGCAATGTCTAAGTTTGGGTAAGAGTTCACGTACTGAAACGGCCTTGCTTGATTTGCTTCGTCGCCAGGGCGAGAACAGATAGGACTTCGATCAATATCTTCACGATGATATCGGTCATCGCAGGTGAAAACGGAATCTCGGTATAAATATGAAGGCGCTTGAGGAAATTTGCGACACATTCAAATGTCTCAACAAGAGTGTCATAGCTTGCGGTGACACCACTAGCTGCCTGATTGACAGAGATATTGCAAGGATTCAGCGGACAGTAAAGGAGATACATACCGCGAGGAGGACATTGACGCCGACAAAGATTGCTTTCGCAGGTGGAAACGGTCCCTGAGGGTAAATTATAATCGGAAAAGACGAATAGACTCGCTGGAACTCACGAGAGCGAGGGCCTCGCCAAGTGAGCCAGAAAGTGCATAGAGGAACTGGACTACAGGACTGAGGCAGTTGATCAATTTGCGATGCTCTTCCCGATAAGTCTTGAACTTGCTTGCTCGGTCTTGAAGCAATTGAAAGATAGCATCGGCAGAGTCACAATCTTGGAGCTTGTCAGCGAAAGGAGTTTTTGCGAGGTCTATACCTGTCTGCTCGGCATAGTCGGACAAAGCTTTGGCGATCAACTGAAAGTTAGAAGAGGGAGTTGAAGGTGCTGTCGAGGACATGGAGCTAGGAGACGGAGTTGGCGTTGTGCTCAACTTGTGAGGGGGGATAATAGGGAATGTGATGGATAGCAGGGATCAGGGTGGCAATTATACTACTAGTACTAGTACTCCGGTTGTACAGCCCTTGACCATGCTTTGCCAAACGCGTCCAAGGTGCCTAACTGATTGGGAGCTACTAGTATACACACCTGGCGGGCGTGGTCTGATTACCAGGTTAACTTCAATGACCACACGCGTGGTCTCTCTTCTGAAATCTCGCAGATACAGCCCCCTGCTACTCCCTGATGCCGACCAATACTTCACGCGGATCTTGGGATGTCTCCTGGACCCCTTCCCGCCCCACGGGCCCACGCTGATCAAAAGTCCGTTCCTCTTGGTCCGACTTGTCATTTTCTACGAGCAAAAAAAAAATTCAGTCCCGTACTTTCATGACCGACACATCATTGTTTCGTTGCTGTAGCCGTGCTTATTTATATGAGTTTGACTACGCTGGTGTTCGCAGCCTGCAGTGGAATGTGGGTGCAAGCCGGCCAGCTGGGGCGGTCATGACTTTTTTGGATAGTCATACTGTCGCTGACTCATCCTTGGACCAGCACTGGCACACATCCTTCGATCACTTCAAATATCTTCACCAAAAATGCGCCCAATTGGGCTCAAACTTTATATATATGCTCTACTAGACATCTTATCAAAATAGAGGTATTTTTTCTGTATAAAGATGCAAGGAACATGAAATCAAAAACAAAAAAAAGGCCTCTATCATGCAGGCCGATGGATGCCGCCGTCACTGTACTTATTTATATGAGCTTGATTGCGCTGGTGTTCGCGGCTTGGAACGTGGGTGCAAGCCGGATGGCAGGCTGGGGCTGACGGTGAGTGACCCCCAAATCTTCAAGTTGGAACGGCGAATAACAGGTTTGACAATCATCATATCCATAATAGAGTGTCTGCCCTTGTCATTTTTGCTGAGTCCGCGACGACTCTTTGTATTGATATGTGCGTGTCTCGCTGGGTATCAAGTAGCCTTGTACCTGACAGACTGTTCCCCTTACAGGGCCCGGTGGACGCAAAATCCGCATCGTTCTCCACTTCGATGGTAGGCTTAAAGTGCGCATATACATGGATCTTCACTGTGGTGCAGATAGGTACATTATATTCCTCTCTCCCGCATCGCGCCGTCGCTGATTCTGACACCGGAAAACGACATTATCATGGTGACAGCGGCTAGAT
>QLOS01004751.1:0-17329 GCA_003313725.1 Russula sp. MG48 | reverse complement strand
GCCTTCTGGCTCGAAGTTCAAGATTTCAAACGCAAGTTTAACATCACCTCGACCGCGAGCAGTAGTGCTTTCCAACGCCCCCTACCGGAGCGAAGCCATCCGGGTAGAGTCCATACGGCAGGCCAGCAGGCCATGGAACAGCATCACGAGGCCCTCATCCAGCAAGCATATGATATCTACACGGTCTACCTTGCCCCAAGCAGTCAGTCCGAGCTGAACATCGATCACGGACTACGCAATGAACTCTCGGCGTACCTGAGCGAGGTCATGCAGGGTCTGACGGGCACCCCATTCCAGGGTCGTCTCGAGGCAGATCAGTTGAGCTCCTTCAATGCGACGCAATTGCACATGATGATCCGGTTATACGAACGCATACAAACCCATGTATTTCGGCTCATGGCCACCGATTCTGTCCCAAAGGTCTGTTCACATCCGCACGCGAATACTTGCACGTATGCTGACTGTGCGTCATTCTAGTTCACAAAAACGCCACAGTTTGTGGCGCTGCGCAGTCAGAACGACGACTTTGACTTTTTGGACAGCGACGTGCAGTATCTGAGCAATACTGGCCCAACGGTGCCACCAGGGCTGGAGAATGGCCAGGAGATCGGAGGCGCGTACGTGACGGTGTCTCAGAAAGGCGCTGTGGCGGCACAGGAATCGCGGCCGCGCATGGGCGGTGGGGATCGAGAAGCAGGGCGGCGTGCACGGCATGAAATGTCGTGAGAGGAGCAGTCGCTATCATCATCGCTATTCATCCGTTCCCGCTTCGTTTGGATCTCGTTTTCTCTCCTCTCGGCCTCACCCCTCATTTCTGCTTTCTTCGCAAGTCGCAATTCATAATGGAACCGCACCGCAATCCGCTCAATAAACACGCTCATCGGCTAGCTGTACCCACTTACCCCCCTCCCCCTCCCCTGGCAGCGCTCGGTGGACTCTGCCATCTCACCTCACCTTTCTTATTCTTTCTTCGTTCAAGTTCAGTTGGTTCTCCTTCACGCCCGACAGACGACACATGCCAGCGGTGGTGATATCCAACACATCTCGTCTGCGCTATTTCAATCACTTTTTCTTTCCCCTCGCTTAATCTCCCGTATTACTACAACTCAGGGGCATGTATCCTTTTTCTTCTCTATTTTTTTTTCGTCGATTTTCCTTTGTCCATTTTGTTTTTTTTTGAAACATCCTCTGTGAACCAAGAACTGAGCAGATTACTTGTCCCCCTCGAGTCTTATGTCTGTACCATCTATCTACCCGTACCTCGTACCCCTAGTAGCTTATCCACCCGTCCCCAGCCCCTCTGTAGAGGCAGGCGGTCTATTCACCTAATTATCAGATGCTCTATTTTGGCTTGTAATAAAAACCACTCTAAGCGAGCACGTGGTCTATGCCACATCACCTTGTGTACACTCACACACATGTCTTGGTTTTCAAATCCAGAGGGCAGGCCAGACCCCAACTTTGTCGATGACGGGCCTAAAGTCGCAGATCCTGCCATCCCCGACCGTATGGTCTCTACCAAGCGTGCCAACCAGCCTTTCCTCGCGTATGTTCTCTCCAAGTGGCAACCTTCCACCGCCTTTTTTAATACCTTTTTTTTTATAGGTACAAAGCTTACCGCGACGAACAAGCCAAGCTACACGCCGCCTGGCGCGAGCGCGAAGACGCCCGTCTAGCCGCCATCGCGCGCGGAGACCCCCACCCGCCCCCCGCCGAACCGGACCCGACCGCCGAGCGCGAGATCGGCCTGCTCGGCCTGCTCAAAGTCCTCTTTTACGCGCTCGTCGTCGCGGTCCTCGCGGGCAAGTTCGTCACGGGCGAGTGGGCGTGGAGCGAGGGCGGGGGTGGGGTTGGGGGGGCGGTGCGGAAGGTGTGGGTGGGGTATGCGACGCGGCAGAGGTTGTTTTCGGAGGGGGGGTTGGGAAGGTTTGATGGGACTGGGGACGTTGGGACGCCGATTTATCTCGCGGTGAGTGGGGCCACCGTTTTTCGTCGTCGTGGTCGTTGGTCGTGGTGGTTGTTGGGAGGAGCGAGCCCCGTTGAAGCTGATTTCTTTTTTTGGCGCGTGCAGATTGATGGAGACGTCTATGATGTGTCGAGTAATCGCCGCATCTACGGCCCAGGCGGGTCCTACGCGCACATGTACGCCCCACATCTCGAATAGCGTACAGCGTACGTTCCTTACTATCAACAGGGCGGGCGTGGATGCCGCGCGGGCATTTGGAACGGGTTGTTTCAAGGACCACCGCACGCACGATTTGCGCGGGCTCTCCGAGAGCGAGATCCAGGTAAAGTGTTCTTACCCACTCCTCTGTCTCGTGGGGACGAACACGTCTGACGCGTCTCGCAGAGCGTAGAACACTGGAAAGCGTTCTTCAGAGACCACAAGTCGTACTTCAAAGTCGGTCGCGTGAACCACCCGCCCATCGACCCGACGAGCCCGTTACCGCCGCACTGTGATCCGAAAAAGGACGCGGCGCAGAGGGCGCGCTGGGGTGCTGCGCCTGTGGCTGAGCCCGTACATGGCAAGGAGGCGAAACCGGAGCCGGTGGGAGTGGAGCCAGAGTCAGAGCCAGAGCCAAAGTCTGGAGGCCAGGCACACGAAGAACTTTGAGCGCGCGCGTACAACTTCGCAGACATGGGGTTCATCCGTCATGTCCCGGCCGGTGCTTAGTTTGGGTGAATCGTTTTTGCTTATGTTATTGACAGTTGATGTGTACAGCACAAGCACCGTGACCCCCACGGTCCACGTATCAAACTAACTATCGACTAACCAAACTCTCCTTGATCGTTATCGACTTCCGTTTGATCTAAGCACCCCCTTACAGGTTTATCAGGTCCTGACGTGGACTGCGTGTGTTCACCCGATCGCGTCATCAGTACGTGAAGCTAATACATCTGACACCTGTAAGCGCTGCCCGAGCACACCGATCCCACGCTCCACACTCCACGCCCCCGCGCCCCGCGTGCAACCAATCGCTGTTAGATGACCAATGGATAATGAAGTGGATTCATTCATGGCGGACATGACTGGGCCTATTTGGTGGCTTGCTGGCTGCTTCTGTGGTCGCGGGATGCGTCTGTGTTGTTCAAGTATTCGCGGAGCGGTATGCTCTTTTTTTATTATTCCTGCAGCCACTGGCAGGTCGGCAAGGGAGGGCGTAAGTTGTCCTAAACGTTCAGAACAGGGAGCCGTGCGATGGCGTGATTATGGTTTAACATTCTGCTTACAATCCCCCCCCCCTGTGGGCGGCAGCAGGCTTGTCAGGTGGCTTCCCTTTCAACTCGCCGTTTTTCCACCACCGGGCCCCGTGGGCCCAGAACTGGTTTCAGAAGATGAGACACAGAAAAACATGGACGACACACCGTCAGAAGGAGGTCATATGGGCAATCAGGCTGTCGGTCACTGGCAAACTTATGATGATACAGATCGTCATGTGTGTGTGATATGATAAAAATGGTGCATCCGATTATAAACTAATTTTCGTCTCTCTCCCCCCCCGTCGTTCGCCTGGCTACGAGGAATGTCCGTATGGTCCACGAGTCCGGGTAATACTACTACTACTGTATATACATGATACATGTAACATAAACGTGCAGCAGCTGTCCGGGAGGAAAAATACTTTTTCCTGCCCTCTTATCTGCATGCACAGGGCGCTAGGTCCGGATAAGGATACAGATTCAGAAAACGAGACGCACACGGAAGAACCACCATATATCATATATTGCGATGGAAGGATGGAAGGACGGACGGATAGCTTGGAATGGACGAGCGGGGTTTGGCGAATTGGCGAGTGGGACGGGGATTAACCAGTAGCGAGCGACGAAGCGGGGCGGGGCAGGCAGGCAGACAGGCAGACAGGCTAGGCCCTGGCTAGGCGGCGATCACGTCGGAGCGGAACTTGCAGATGTGGGGGGAGGTGAAGATCTGAAAGGGAGGGAAAGAAATCGTCACAGCTCCATGGGCGGCTGGTGTTGATGATGATGTTGTTGCTGCTGATGTTGCTGCTGCTCGGCGCCCGCAGTCTTGGGCTCGCGATGAGGATCGGGCTGCATGGCTACTACGCGGACACCGTGTGCGGACACGAGCGATTCGCGCTCATACGCCTGCGGGCAGCTACTGGCAGACTCAGCGAACTGCATCTGCGGGGCGGCGGCGCCCGCCAACGGCAAGCCGGCGGGGTGATGGGGTGGGGGGAGTCGGGGAACCGGCAGGTGCGGTGGGGAGGAGGAGGAGGAAGAGGAGGAGGAAGGGGCGGTGGCAGTAGTGGAGGTGGGGGTGGGGGTGGTGGTGGCGATGGTCGGGGGAGCGGGGAGTGCGGCACTGCTTACCCTTATCGGCGACGCGTGCGTGCCAAGAAAGTTCTTGAGAATCGGAAAGTCCGCCATGGACGCGTCTATCATCTGCGCGAACTGGTCGTCGGCAAATTTGGCCGCGACGATATTCCCACGCCAGAGCTGGTCCTCGCGCAGCCGCCGGCCCTTGTTCACTTCCTCCTGGATGTCTCGCACGGTCCGGTTCACGGGGAACGGCATCCCGTCGCGCGAGACGACGGGGTAGTAGATGATGTACGGGTTGGCGAATTTCTTGTTCATCATATCGAGCGCTTCGACGGGCTAGATCAGGTGAGTTAGTTGGCCGGTGGGGTGTAGCCATGACGTTCCAGTGAGCACAACGACAAACGCGACTTGCAAAAAAAAAAAAAAGCACATACAAAGTAGTTCCACGCCCGCATGTTGGGGTCTTCTGCGATGTATTCCATGTGCACCTCCGGATGTGGGATGCGCGCCGTGCTCGTCTGCGCCGGAGCATGGGGGTTTGAGAAAGACGCCGGGCTTGTCATAAGCGATACGACGTGTGGTGGGCGCCCGTCTGCCGGGAACAGGATAGCGTCAAATGACTGCATCAAATCCATGGGCGGAACCTGAACACTAGTCAGCGGACGGCGATCCAGTTGGAGCCACCTGATACCGCGCACAGTCTAGGTAACAAGGTCGGGGTTTCTGTTCTTTTGTTCTTGGGAGCACAAGCGGTCTTTCCTTTGAAGTGGATGAAGAGACGACTTTGGTCAAGTGAACTCGTTGGAAGACTGGAGAGGCGCCATGTCCTACATCTTATATAGATGGCGAACAAGGAATGGATCGCATCACAACGCGGACTAGGTGCTGACCCAACCGTGATCATCCAGACCACACAACAAGCAGGGTGAGGTACCAAATCCGAGTCGCTGGGTGAGGGACCGATAATGAAATTCTGTTTAGAGGATCGCCAGCAGTCTAGTACACTTTATCGAGAGTCCTTGCTTTTTGGTAGATTTGGGTGCGAAGATCAGACCCTGGGCCTGGCGCACATATTGTAAAGAACACGTTTGATTCCTGGCACTAGCTGCCTGCAGTGACTGAGCAACGCACATATGTACGGCAAATTGACCTAAAGGTTTAGCGCGAGCAAATGACGAGAAAACATACCTCTGGCTTTACCTGATTGCAACAAAGACGTGGCTATTGGTCGTTGACAGCCAGCTGAGGCCAGTAAGCTGAGGTATGGTGTTTCAGCAGTAATCGGTGTGCGCCAGTGATGCTCGTGCCTGCAAGCCAGCCAAAATAAGCAAGTCAAGATATTTACGCTACCCTCTAAAGAACTACCCTGTTCTGCCTTGCCAACTTTTCGTCATCAGCGCACTCCGCAACGCACCGATTTGTTAATCGTTGACGAGAAGGCTATTCGAAGAAGCCCCCCTCGAATGGCTTGTCACCTCAGCATCAAGGGGTCCTTCACGAGACCCCCTTGCGTCTTCTCGATTCTCTTTGGGAATAACGAGATCGGCTGTCACTGTCTCGACCTTGATAGTACCAAGACTAAATTGGCTGTCGGCTATTGAAATTAAAGTGAACAGCCCATCTCGAGATGAATCGGCTTCTGTCCTAGCCGCCCATCGAGTAGACTCAATCTCAGGCTATCATCTAACCCGCAATACACGCAACGGACCCTTGATTTCAAGTTGCCTCCCCCCCAATATTTCCCATCTCTGTGAGATAACGCACGATTCCCTTCATCCTCCCACTCAGTTCTCAGCACCCTCGTTCCTTACATCTAGCAAGAACGTGCATACCATCTTCTGGGCCAGATCATCGACATCTACGATCGCGGCCAGAACATTTATTACCTTCGCTCATGTTGGGGGTGTGTGACAATCCCGGTGTTCACAGATAGGCTTGCCTGTTTGGCTTGCCCCTCTTCTTTCTCCTGTTGACGATCAAGCTTGCATGATGAGGACAGGTTCTCTCGTCATCATGGTATGCATGCATCATGGTCTTCGATTGTGGTTCGTTGTCCGGCATACGTTCCTTGATTGGACGTTGTCCTGGGAGGTCTCCCCATGTTGACGTGCTGGCAACACAACTTCGGAGTCACCTACCTCATGTCTGCGTGATGTAGCCTCCTGCGTGATAGCGTAGTCCTTACCGTTTCCGAGCCGTCCCAACGCTCGGTACATGTGTTCAGTCCATCAATGAGTTCAACCTACCGATGCCAGTCGACGATCTCAATTTACCTGTCTCGATCGCAAGGACATTCTTCGGCTGGTCCTCTTGTGTCTTCAATCGTCCAGGACCTGCAAATTGGATACGGGCGCTTAGCTTTCCCCATCTGACGAGTGCGAGCCTTGCGCCGGTCGTATGTTTTTCCTTCTAGCCTCTTAAGTACACTAGACCCTTGTCTTTGTCCAATCCGGGACCTTCCGTGCGTGTCCGGGTGCCACCTTAGTCTTTCTACCACCGCATGGAATATGATATTTCTACTGCGACTTACAGCCGGCTTGCGCACAATGAGTGGCGTACACCGGCGTAAACGCCTCAGCCGCGGACCGCCCGGCATTATCATGAATTTTTTTGGTCGCAGCACGGACAAACTGACGGAGACGGTGAATAACTAGACAGATTCTCTCTACTGCCTGTTCCACGTTATACTCCGTCTCGCCACTTGATGTCCGTTGTCAGTGATCTGATGCATTATCGTCCAGCATTGTGATCGTGCTTCTGATGCGTGCACGATCCTCTCGTATATGGATTACAGCAGCGTAGGGCATCCCTGTGAAAAAAATCGGACGTCTCGATTAGATTATTCAAGGCGTAAAGCGCCGTGGGCTTGGCCGGTGATTCAAAAGCCACGAGGTCCACGCATGCAGTCCTCCGTGGGGTGACTTTCTGCGTGGCTGACCCCGGGCCCACGGCGTAGCCGCTGGGACCATGGCTTGCTCCCGTCGACTAGTCTTTGATAACGACCAATTCAGTTTTTGTATAAACAAAGCACATTAGAGTGAAAAACTTCACGAAGTTGTCAGTGGCTTCCTCCGGCGTGACGTGGTGTGCACAGCCTGGCAGGTTTCGCGGAAACATGCGGACGCTCACCCCTGTAGCTAGCAGATCACACGCCAGTTAGAGAACATGCTCGCCAAAGATATATACGCGTATCGCAAACACGGAAAGACCGGGAGGACAACGACAGGCACGCGGCGCACGCATTAGGTACATTATCATCTGCCATTCTTCTTCTCTACCTTCCATTCCTTGAAGATGCCGTCCAAGCTCTTGTAAAGCAGGTGTGAAGGCAAGCATCGGATGATCTCCCCGAGGCGTTCTTCTGCCTCGAGGCGTCCCTTCTCCTGAAGCGCCTTCGCTGCGTAACCTTCCGTCATGCGCCACAGTGCAAGCACCGCAAGAGAGACGTGGGTCTGCTGCGGACCGTGCGCTGAGCCGGGAGATAGGGCAGCCAGAAGGGGCCCAGCAACGCTCGGTGCCGATATCGCGGGTGATGCCTGCGTAAAGGGGGTAGCGCGTTCTCCACGAACAAGACGAAGCAGGATCTCGAGAAGGTGATCTGTCTCTGCCATATGCGTGCGTACGAAACGCTGGCGCTCCGTTTGCAGCCCAACCGGGGAGTTTGCCGCCCAACTATCAAGCACAGTCCAGATCGTAGGCGCCTGCACAAGGTTATTCAGAAGATCACGCTTCTTTCAGGTGACGAAACAGAGGCAAAAGCTTACTGGATCCGGATCAACGACATCAATCTTCTTTTCCCACCCATCAGCTGCGTCGCCAGCGAGCCAGAACATTCGCCCGAACATGCTTTTCAGCCACTCCTGCACATCACCTGACTTAACCCATTTTGGTTCAGATAAAGGGCGTTCCGTATCTAAATAGACGAGTAGCTTCACTGCGGAGGGAATATCCGCCCGAGAGAAGGGTGGAACCGTGGGATCCAACTCCACAGTGGGAGAAAGAGTTTCAAGTGAGGAGTACGACTTGGTTGTTTCGGAAAGGCTCTCGATCTGCCCTCACCAAAAGTTAGTTCACGGAAGAGGTGTTGTCAATGGAGAGAACCAACGATGATGCCGTTCAATTCATTCGCATCGGCTTTCTCAACCCGTAGTGTGATCTCCACTCGACCGTCGCTCCTATGTATCTTCAGCTGTTCTACAATCTCTGCATTGATGACGAGCCGTTTTGTGCCTGCGGCATACGAGATCGAGAGACGGTTGGCAGAGGGTGCGCGGACACCTGGCTGGGGTTCAGGTTTCATGGGCAACCGATTTGATTCGCCACATGTTGAGGCGGTAGACCCCGAGATGAGCGTACTCGTGTCCGAGGATGCAGGGCCATCGAAATGGAGTTCGGGCTGCGTTGCGGGATCATACTGAGTGTCATCCGCACCTACAACACGTGGATCACCAAAAGAAGTGTCGTCTTGGGCGAGGGAACGTTCAACGAGAGAGGTAGAGGAAGCTGTGCTCTCCTCTGGCGCACTTGGTGCCAGCACATCGGGGCTGTGGGCGTGGTCAGCTGGGGGTTCTTCATCGAGGGAAACCGACTCCGTGGGCAGAGCGGCGACAGATGTGTCAGAGGAAGATGATGAGGCGAGGACGGAACTGTCAGGTACAGCAGGGGCAGAGGATGAAGGAGAAATAACGAACGCCCCCTCCTCGGAGGGAGGGGCCGTAGCCGCAAGCTCATTCCGAGCGTCAACGGACCCAGGGTCCTCGAATGGGCCCGATAAAGTGCCATCCACCTGCTCCGGATGAGGAGCGACAGCTAGCTGTCCAGCCACGGCCAAATCAGAGCCACTGCTCGTGTCGAGCGACGTCGCCGGGTCCTGAACCTCGGGAACATCTGCAGCTTGTGTGGTGGCAAGCGAAGTTGCGGGGGATGCCTCGCGAACATTATCCAGCGTCTGTCCATCCATGAGGCTGGGATTCTCATCTGCCAAATCACGGACACCCTCGCTGTCATCAACCTGGGTAGCGACACCATCCTCGAGACTGCCTTAACAACGTAACCGAAGTCAGTGACATGGCCACACGCAGACGCCGCTGAGACGCCTGTGCTCACGGGGCGCGGCGCATTCGGGCTATCCCAGCGCGCCGCTGCCAACGCCTACACAAACTCCAACGGTTAGAAAGGGAAAACTTAGACTCACCATATTCACCCTCAGCAACACTCCCATCTCTGCTAATAGGGTCATTGCCAGGCAATTGAAGTTCGCCCCCCTCATCTTCCCCGTCACCATCGTCTTCCCCGATAGCGGCCATAAGCCAGTCGCCTTCGCTCGCCGTCTCGGCAACACTTGGCTCGACACTCGGGGCCGCACTCGCACGTTCCAATCTATCATCACTCATCGATCGTTCGGGACGGGACCCACCAGGTGGCGGAGGGCGCACGCGCCCCTCTTCTATATCCCCGTCATCGTCCTCCAATTTCTTCCGTTTCCCTCTGCGAGAACCAAGCTCATCCGATCCGGACATAGAGAAAGATGTGCCGGTGGGGATTGGGCGAGAGTCATCAGGGGTCACTGGTGAATGGAAGTAGATTCGCATTCGGGAGGGTGGGGGAGGAATGACAGTTGGTGCAGGCATTTCAACAATGGGTTGTGCCTCTGAGAGACCTGCATGAGTTTCGGGTGCAGTCGGTATAGCCCTCGGATCAGGTATGGATTCCCCCTTCACCACTGTGGCGTCTGGGTCCTCCCGTGCATTGATTGATGACGTAGGAGGATCCGCGGGTTCCCCTTTAGCTGTCTGGGAGGTGGACTTACTCACGGTGTCTTCAGAGCCAGCCGATGGAGAGGAAGAAGGCGCTGAAGGGGTGGGTTCAGCCTTGATCTGAGACTTGGACACTGGAATGACGCCCCAAGTCCAGGAAAGATCCCGGATCTCGAGCCCAACAATCTTGAAATCAGTGAAGTTCCTCCGGTTTTCATCCTTCTTTCCGCTACCCGATGAGCTGCCTAAAAAGTTCGAAGATACCATGGAACCATCTCGGGAACCAAAGGTTCCGCTGCCACCTTCGTGTCGCCCGCCGCGCGAAAAGTGAGGATACGCGTGGCCCTGGCCACGGCCACGAAAAGACCCGCCGCCGCCGCCGCCGCCGCCACCGCCTTGATGGTGACCACCCCCAACGAAAGAACCGCCACGACGATTACCGTGATCGCGATTTCCGTAATCTCGACCCCCGCCAAAGTTGCCGCGTGAGCTGTGGCTCTTGAGCTGATTGCCAGTCTGGGAGCCGCCACGACTGCCACTGTACATACTGCTACCGCGTCCGCGTCCAGTTCCTCCACGATTATTTACCATGTTCCCTCCGCGACCACGGTTTCCACCCCGATTACTCGGCCCACCACCACGGCCCATAGGACCCCCACCCGCCCCCCCTCCACGGCCGGAAGAGAAGCTGCCTGCCATCGGCTGCTGCTGTTGGTGCTGCTGCTGCATCGGGCCCGAAGCTGAGGGGGGGGGAGGTGGCCGGAATTGCGGAGGAGGAGGAAGGGGCTGAGGACCGCGATTATGCGTGCTCGACCCATCAAACTTTTGTCTTTTTGCAGGCGGAAGGTGCTGAGGGGGCGTATGGTGTAGTTGCTGCTGCGGTTGCGGGTGGTTGAAAGGCTGGTTAGGACGCGGCTGTTGAGGGAAAAATTGCCGCCCAGGCTGTTGGGGTTGTTGGCCATACAGATTCTGAACAACAGGAGCAGGCTGCTGTGGAATCGGCGCTGCTTGGGGAACATAAGGCTGTACATATCCTGCAACGGCCTGAGGCTGATAAGGGGTGTACGGTTGCATTGCAGGGGGTTGCGGTGGCGGTTGCGGTGGCTGGAACAGCGCCTGCTGTGCACGTTGTTGTTGTTGTTGTTGCTGTTGCTGCTGCTGCTGCTGCTGCTGTTGCTGTTGCTGCCATTGGAAATTTTGCGAGCCCCCGTATCCGTAGTTTGCATACAAGGCCGACTGTTCAGGTGGAGGACGCGGTGGCAAGGGCGCTGGCGCTGGTGCAGGTAGCGATGGCCACTGCGGATTGTACGCCTGCTGCACTTGAGGCTGACCTACAGCCGCAGCCGTAGCCGCCGCCCAATACGCTGAGTAGTCAGGCTGATTGGTTTGAGGGGGTGGAGGACCCGGGGGTAAAGGCGGCTGAGGAGGGTTATAAGGAGGCGGTTGCGGTACAAAGGGATTTTTATGCATCTTGAATTAGATGAAAGTAACAAGAATAAGGCTGTTAAGATTCAGTGCATGAAAAGCGAGTAAAAAGTTGGTGTTCCTGTTGTCGACGTGGACGGCGGCGAGGAGGAGTCACTTGCGGTGACCGGTGACCGCTTACGGCATCATGAGGCTGTGCCCCGACCCGGACGAGCGCGTGCCAGCCTCCTAGTGCCAGTTCGACCTTCACGCCGGGTGACCCTCCTCCCACAATGGCACAATGTCCACAATCGCATCCACAATTGCTGGGTGTGGTCGGTGCTTTACACTTTCAAAGGGCGGGCCAAATGCTTCTGAACCGCACTAATTTTCTTCTTTGGCCGACCTTTTCTCCAGTTTCTTGCTGCCGCTACGCAGTTTGGCAGCACATCGTATTCCTTTTCACAACTCACAGCATCTGCTACATGAATAGGCTTGCTACGGGAATGCAGAGTATCAGAGAGCATTGTTCGTTCCCTGTTATTCGAAAATTCAGATAATGTACACCACCGTTGCATCGGGTTAGTCATGCTTTCCTTATGCAAAACATAGCCGACAGAACGCCCCCAGCAGCGTTCGACCCGACAGGCTTCGTGGTGATACTGGGGACCTGCACCCATGACGCCCTTACCGTCAAATCTATATTCCTGCCGTTTCCGAGACGCTCTAGTCCGAGTCGATTTATTTAGTACTAGATTCCACGAAGGTAAATCACAATACCGGACGAGGCTGCTACTCTCCGTAAGGTAAAGTTTCAATTGGTCTGTATCCCCATGTGTTCCGAACCTTCTCAACTTGCCGTGAAAATCCTGTATACCTGATCGCATCTAGTGAATGGCCCTCCGCTTATCTGACCACGTCTGGATATTTCCCAAATACTTTTATCACCTGGCGAGGTTTTCTGCTCTCATTCATCGATCCCTCTCCGCGCAGCTGTTTGTCTCGCCTGTATTGGTGTCGTCCCTGCAAACCTTTGGGCGCAAGCGAGCCACAACTTTCCTAATTGAGTCTATTATTGATCCACTTCCAACCCTGCTGTATCGCCTACATTTCGTTAAACGTCTGCCTAAGATGCGTCTGACTTCCGTGCACATACCTGCATTTTTTTCGCTCGGAATAACCCTCGACAACAGGTTCACCACCCACAACCCTCCTGTGGATCTTTTGCATACGCCTTGCTGTGATCGCATGTAAAGAACTATTCAACGCTCGGTTCATCTCCGCTCTTCCGGACACAAGCCGTGCCATCCACTCGCCATTAACACGGCACTCTTATCTATACGTACGTATACCGTTCAGTCCCAAACCCTCGCTCTGCACTGTTCCCTTATTGTCAGCCCCAGACCTTGAATCTTCTACTGTTAACAGATACTTTATTTTGGACTCACAGTATAATCCAGGACGGTTAGTCGAGCGGAGGCAGTGTCGACGGACTCAGTATCGTCTCGTCCACCAGCCCTCTTGTAACCTCCTAAACCCCCCAAACCCCCCCCCGCCCCGTCGCCTTTACGCCTCGTGTCATTTGCCGCCGCCACTAGGAGATGTTTTATGATGTTATTCTTGTCAGTACTTGAACGTGGAAACTAGGGCGTGCATTGCCTTGTTCATTTCCGACATAACGCTTCGAGCCATATACAGATCTCGACCCACCATCACCGGGGTGCTTCGAGTGGAAGGCGGATACATGGCGGCGTCGACCAGTGGTCGCGCCGAACATTGGGTTTCCCCGGATGTGGTGGCCATTCTTTTCCAAACCCCCGTCGGAATCTAGCCATTTCCCTCCCTGGTCATCGGAATGATCGTAACTGTTTCCCCATTCACAGTCGTCTATATTTCCTCATCGCAACTGCTGCGCCACATTTCAGTAGTCGCCAGGCATAATACCTAGTCATCTCTGTGATATTTTATCCCCTCCGTACGATTCAGCCACAGCCAGCGCCTCCTTCCTTTTCTTTCTCGCTTCATTGATACTCTCATGGAGTACGGACTGCTCCATCAATGGACTTTTGGACTCCGCCCGCACGATCGCCTAAGCATCGTGGCTACTGGTTCTCGCCTGGGTTCTAGAAAGAACCCGTGTGCCGATTTGTACAGTACAAATGCGGTTCCCCGTCTCTCCGAAAAATCGGATGAGTACTCACGCGGATGGTCCACCCTGGCACCCCACGGGATCACCTTTACCCCGTTCATTTAGTGGTATCACGGGTCTGCCTTCGCCCAGCCTCCCTGAGGCAACGCTCCGCAACTCGCGCCCATGCAACCTGGCCACCCAGTCGGTGATACATACCTGCGGATTTCGTGCGCCGACCCGTTTTGGCTTGCCAACCCGTCGCCTGGCGCAATTATTTGCCAATATTCGCGGGTTGAGTGGCTGGGGTTGAGTGGTCAAACCCTATCGTTATTGCCAAGCCCATTGAGGTGGCTCGGCTTCCCCCTACTATGGAACGAAGGAGGTCCTATCGCAGTTCATCACTTTCCATGAGTCTGTGCTTCTTTTATTTGACAACCTTCCCCCAAAGACCCAACGAAGCTCCGTGACCATATTCGCAAATACTATTAGTATCATCATTGCCACGGACCCACATCCACGGCGGCTGTCTGCTGAGTGTGACCTTGTGAACATATACGCGCACTTCTGCAATTCAATGTGTCGCGCTGTCGTCGGAGATACCGACAGTCGCGCCCTAAACCTTTCCGCCACTCAGGGTCAGACTCCGCTTTCCGGCAATTTTACGTCGCACCCCTTGTAATACTCTGGGGCGACTTCGATAAATCTTCATACCCAACGCAAAGAGGCCGGGTCAAGGGGAGAAAATTTGATGCGGTACGTCCGCCCTAGAAAAAACGAAATGAAGTGGTCTTAACGCCCTAGCGTTTCGGACCCAATATGAGTCCGGCCAATTCAATAGCTGCTCCGACCAGTCTCCAACCTTATGCCCACCCCTCGCCCCCCCACCTCACGCCCATGACCAGCGATGCTTGATTGTTCTTCCCCCAGATTTATTCATCGAGCAATTCCCTCACACCAGACCCAGTCCTCTATGGCCACCAACTCGATGCGATTCTGATTCTGGGGCTTCTTTGTGTGAGCTCAAGGTATACGGTAACTTCAATCTCACTTGTAGAAAGCGCAGCTCCAGTTTGTTCTTCCAGATAAATGATGGAGTCGAGAAAATCCCCTCGCATCCAAAGCCAAGCCATCTGCAGAACGATTCACGGATGTAGTCGCAGATCCCGCATATCGTCTGTGAGCCACACACAACCCACTTTAAATCTCTCGTCACTCACCCCGCCACCAGACGTCGATCATCGCCCCCGCGTCATCGACTCGACTAAGAAGCGCATTTGTTGGTCGCTGCCCCTTCCAACCACTATACCTGCTAAATGCGGCACATTCTCACCCCCGTCATGGCGTGTAGAATGTTTGTCCCCGAGAATTCGTCGCATGGGGCACGCATAGCCTTGTCTAGCGGACTTCATTGGGGGGGGGTACCGATGCGCTTGCGGGTATTACGGCATACCAAGAGGTTTGGGAGGCACATCGGTGCTGTGATGCATCATCCACAACCCGGGGACGTTGTCGGCAAGTGCGTTGATTGCCCGAGCAGCGTCGGCATCGTCAGCGGAGTTTTCGTCTTCTCGCACAGCTCTCCGAAATCCCCAAATACCACAACGCGGCCTTAATCTCCTCGCAGCCTCCCTCCTCTGTACGGTCCCTATATCTCTAGCTTACAGCCCTTCAATGAATCATTATCTCCAGATCTTATTTGCACTCGATCCTCCTCCCGGTCATCGCCCTGATCATAGCATGGGACCAGGTTCACCTTCCATGACGCGAAGGACAGGCACCGTAATGCCATCGTAAGCGCTTGTATCCTAGGCTTCCACGATCTCTCGCCCTTGATGTGGCGCGCACCACCGAGGGCCCTGGGGTGCGCCAAACATGTCTACTTATAAAACTTATCATAGGAATATTTCCTGATCCCACCGCGGAGCGTCTGAAGTCCCCCCCCTTCGAATTCGCGCTTCCGGCTGCGCCTCGCATGGGGATTATGATCATGAAGCCACTCCGGACATAGCTGGTTCTTGGTGTGACAACTGGGTGTGAAAAGGGGACGTAGCACATTCAGCCAGGATTGTGCGCATTGTATCAAGGAGATAAGGGGCGCGGTTGGCGCGTCACGCTGCCCGAGGACGATCGTAGAGCAGGCTACACACGGACTTCGTACGGCAACCATGTTCAAAATAGGTCACCTGGACACCTGAACACCGCAATCATTGGTACGTTATGCAGCGAACTCATTTACCACGTACCCACGGCGTGGCAGACCCAGCTTCGCGCCCCTTTTACGAGAGGCGCAATCAATCACAGAACAAGGGACTAATAGCAGCGCTGGCAATTATTGAAACTAGTGTAAGGCCCACTCAACTCCGAACGAGGGCACGCGTCGACTACGGCCGATATATAAAGACGGAGCTGCTTCCTCTCCGGCTTTTCGTTTTCACGCCGTCACTTGCTCTGGGGATCAGCCATTGACAAGCGCGTTCGTTGTATAGTATGTAGACGTCGAGGGAAATGATCGAGGGTGCGAAGAGTTTACCGATGGCCTATGTACTAAGCCTGAAGCTATGACCTCGTCATGTGGGGCCAAGTCGACGCTGAATCTAATTAAAACCTAATCAAATGAGAGAAGCGTTCAGTCATCAGTACTTGTGGTGTATGTGAGGCGTGCTGGATCGACGCTGCAGTTTCAATTGGTCACATAGAGAAGAGGTGCAGAGAACCGCAGTCACCCTCAAGGCATGTGGCAGGCTCTCGGTTCTTTCGCCGGGTCAGGAAACCACCATTACGGTATTATCTGTTCCGAGTCGGAGGGAAATCTTTCCTGGCCTTCCCTCACGTAACCATTAAGGGCGGACGCACTGAGACCTGCCTGGTGGTTAAGCTACTGTAAGATCGAGTGTACAGTACGGGGAAGTACGGGGAGGGCGAGCAACGGAAGCTCGTCGGAATACTCAATGAATGACCCTGAATCTGATCTTCACAAAAGCCTGGTAATTTAAAATTGGAAGCAACTTAGTGGCGGGACGCCGCGTCCCGTCGGCGGGAAATCGCGCAGATTTTATTGCCACGCCCCCGCGGCGAATACCACTAGTTTTATCTATGCGGTCTACCTGTCAATGTGTGCCCTAGGACAAGGTTCACAAGTCCAAACCCCATCTGAATGGGCGACGTGGCCGCAGGTTTAATAGGAAGCCGCGATGACCGCAGGAAATCGCGGGGAGGGTAGAAGGAACACGTTCATGTACAGGCAACATGGGAAGCGCGCCTTAACCTCGTGGGCAAGAAGGCTAACTTTATAACTCATAGATATTACACCTAGTTGAAGGAGCCGAAACCTTAGAGAGCACTTCTGCTCTATTTCTTCCAGCCCTCGGCCACCACTCAACCCGACGCCCCCTGAACCGCCGTTGCATTGTGACTATCCCCGGCCGGCGCAGAGGGCTATGCCTTATGTAGAAAGGTCTAGGCGCAAAGGCGACTTTTTGAAGGGATACGCGTGTGGGGGGAATGTATCAGAGAGCTAGTAATACTGGGGTGCTGAATTTGCCCTGCAGTGGATTCTGAAAAGAAATTTTTAAAAAGGGGGAGCTACAGATTTGAAGGCACAGAAGCGTTTACAATAAAAATACAGTCATGTATCTGGTGGGAAAAGTTTATGGATGTTACTGTAACTTGAATTCATAGTGTGCGTTGAGGGTGTATCCGAGTGTGCAAGATTACACACAAGCCGGGCCAGTAGCCCCACCGACGGCACCATGGCGGG
>QLOS01004749.1:0-10071 GCA_003313725.1 Russula sp. MG48 | reverse complement strand
GTGGTTTAGCAGGAGGAGGAGGTGCATCTGGAGGTGGTTTAGCAGGAGGAGGAGGAGCGTCAGGAGGCGGTTTAGCAGGGGGAGGGGGTGCATCGGGTGGTGGTTTAGCAGGAGGAGGAGCGTCAGGAGGAGGTTTGTCAGGAGGAGGGGGTGCATCAGGAGGTGGTTTAGCAGGAGGAGGAGGTGCATCAGGAGGGGGTTTAGCAGGAGGAGGTGGTGCATCTGGAGGAGGTTTAGCAGGAGGGGGTGCAGCAGGAGGTGGATCAGGAGGAGCCCTCGCCCTCACAGGAGAAGACATGGTCGGTTGCAAACGAGGGAAAGGAATGGGAACGTAGGGAAATATATAGATAAAAAGGTGCGCAAGAACATGTCAGACCAAGGGGGGATAGCCTGAGTTCCAGACCTAGTTAGTTGGGAACTAAATGAACGCCCCAAGCCATGCGGCACAAGTACTCTGATTGATCACTGATGGATGTGATAATCGATATACTGAGGTTACCGTGACGCAGTGGAATAGTACTGTATAAAGGGACCCAGAGCCCAGGGATGTGGTACTAGTGTGGTGTGGTGCTGTACGCACGTCCCGTGTCCCGGCGTCAGCGCTAATCGGACTGCAGTGGGCGCTCCAGAGTCACGCGCAAACGGTCCTATTCCGCCGTGTGCGACCCGCTCTCCACCTACCCAAACCACTGGCTCGACCTGTTCGTGAGCCACAGCTCGCGCCGCATCATCTGCGCACCGTCTCACACTCCATCGTCCTCGTACGCGCACGAACCGTCGTTGTCTTCTCCATCGTCCTCGCCACAGCATCTGCTCCGCGCTTGCGCGGACGAATCTGGCTCGATATCCCAGGACGGCGTCCGGTTGTGACCTTCTGCCATATCGCAACTGATGGCCCCCGTTTGAGTCACCCTCACCGAGCGTTGACCAAGTGGGTAACATCGTCGATGACGTCGTAGGTGCTCCCTGCCGGCTCGCGTACCGCTATGCGCGACGTGTCCGAGGGATGGGCAGGCAAAGGCAGGGACATATAGGAGAGCGTGAGCCTGAAGGCGGTGCGCTCTGAATCATGCTCATGCCTATGAGCCCGGATGGGCTGAGACGCCCGGGCCAAAGTCGGGTTTAGGCCTACACAGGGTGCGCACTGGTGTGCACGCTGGTGAGTTCGAAGGGAACAGGAGGGGAAGGAAGAGAGAGCGATGGTACTGGCGAGATATCGAGCGGCCAAGGGATACACCGCGCGTTGTTCTCACAGGAGTCTTAGGGAGTTTCTAGGAGGAGTCACAGGGAGGCAGGAGACAATGATGCCTTGCAACGGCTCTAAGATGCTTCTTGCGCCTTTCTGTTCCACAAACTAGGTGCTTTTAGATACACAAAACACGAGCATACGTGGCCCAGAAGCGTAGAGTTCGGGATCGAAACGAATTCAGCGGGCAGGAAGAGGACGGATCAGAGGGTAAGAAACACGAGTCGCAAGTGGGATATAGAGACACGAGAGGGCACGATGCCCGCGCAGGCGGGTAGGGAAACCGTGACACAGGAAAAGTCGAGACGAGGGCTCGGAACCGATGAGTTAGGTACCGTACGTGTCGCAAAACATTAGGTTGGGGGTGCGCCCTCAGTAGATCATCATAGGACGCCACAGGAACCTGTCAACAGGGCGCGATAGAAGAATGAAGGGAAGCATACCAGAAACGGGAATGGGTGAGAACAATGAAGACACGAGGCACAAAGTAGACTGAAGCACAAAGAGATAGGCACTCCACGGGGGAGCACGGAAAGGTATTTAGAAAGAACAAAGGCATAAGCGAGACGAGTGGTAGTGTTGTGGCACGCGAGCGGCCAAAGGGTAGAGGGTGACTGAGAAGGTGATCATGATGGTCTGCTGGTGGCGCACCCGAGCCTGCCAAGGACGTTGCGGCATCACCCGGGCCGGAGTTAACTTCAAGTTTGAGGGCGAAGGGTACGAAACGTGCGATTACAGGGACAGCGGACACGCTGACCTTATAACAGGTGTTCATGGGTCACAACCAACAGAACACCAGTAGACGATAATCATCGCCTCGGGCAAGGATAAGCATCTCGTATAAATATGGTGACGGACAAGGTGCTCTGTTTGGGATAAATTCATTGAAATAGACGGTCTGCACTTTGTGTGACCAGATGCACTAGCATCCGGCACCGTCTCCATCCTCGGTAACACCCTCTCCGTATTCTATTCTAAGTACTAAGCTC
Source organism: Russula sp. MG48 (assembly GCA_003313725.1). NCBI lineage: Eukaryota > Fungi > Basidiomycota > Agaricomycetes > Russulales > Russulaceae > Russula > Russula sp. MG48. The sequence continues at coordinate 7,836 of QLOS01004749.1, read as the reverse complement.
GTGTTGGGCGTAAGCACCGCGGCGCCCGGCCCATCGTTGCTTGAGCCAGCCGCGATCTCAGTGCTGTCCGAGTCGTCGCCTGTGTCGTTTGTCTGCAGGGAGGCCAGATGGAGCAGCAGCGAGGTGGAGAATGTGATGCTCCCGTGGCTGCTGTCGTGCCCCGCGACCCAGAAGCTGCTCCCCGTGCGCGTGCTCTCCACCTCTTCTGTGTCACTGCCGATGCGTGCGCGGCATAGGGTGGACAGGGTGGCATTGGTGGAGGCGGAGATGGAGGAGGAGGAGGAGGAAGAGGGGGCACCCGTGGGCATGGGGGGGCACCAAGTGCAAGCAGAAAGGCTCATAGTGTGTTGGCATAGGTTTTGGTTGAGGAAGACCATGTCAGTGTGGGGGATGAGCTGTGCTCGCGTGATGTCGGTTGAACACGTCCGCAGGGCATATATTCATAGTATTACTGAGCTAGCAAGAAAAGTAATCCTGGAGCATTCAAGTTGTAATAGTAACGAATATTGTCGCAGCCTCATAGCAACAGCATGCCACTGCTTGTGCTGCCCGTTTCCAGGTTGGAAAGTAGCGTGAGTGGTAGACGTTATTGAACAGAACCTCTCAGCACTGGGGAAGGGGAAAACATACGGTACCTCAATCTCTTGCCTCAAGGGGCACCTGATATCTATTCGAAACACAGATTGTGAGCGCCAGCATCGTCGGGTGTGAGCAATGCGTCGTATTCATGGGATTCGTGCATTTGGTGTTCACGCTCGCCGATCTGGCATCATGGTCACACACGAACAAAATGGTCGACAAAGAGACCTTGCAGGATCACCTGACCTGAGTGTGCCTCAAAGCGACTATCCGTCCAGGTATTTGGCTCAACCGATACGCTCAACTGATACCTCTCACGGCCACGACGATTGAGCTCGCTCCAAGCTGCTGTTATCCCCATGTCCTCACACAGTCAACCAACAGATCTTGCAATCTCAAACTTCATATCAATACTCGACGCCGCCTCACACGAGTATAAAAAGCTCACCAAACAGGATCTCCGCACACATCCTTTCGCTGGCCAGATTCACAACTGTGACTCCCTTGACGCTGTCTTGGTTCTATTTCGGAGGCAAACAGAAGCTTTCGATGAATTTTGCAAGGGTGACCACAGGTTGATGAGATGGTTGAATCCAACGGTACATATCCTATTTATATTCTCAGCGACCCTTGGCGAAGGCATCGCACTCGTGAGCATTTGAACATCCATTTATTCCGTACTACAGTACTCCAACATGTTTGTCTCAGCCATTCCCGCATGTGAAGACAATATTTACTGGTATCGCTGTTCTCCTTGGGGTACGTCCCTTCCCGCATTCCTTGACGTACATCCATGTGACGTTTAACTCAGGTGGCTAAGAATGTTGTCGCAAGCCACGGCACGCTCGTCAGCCTCTTCGAGCGTATGCAATATTTCCTCGAACGTCTTAATATCTACACCGGGGTTCCACTCACGACAAAAATGACGGAACTAGTGGGCAAGATCATGGCACAGCTACTCTCAATTCTCGCGCTTTCTACGAAGGAGATGACACAGAGACGAATCAGTGAGTACGATTAGCTCGATATGTCTCTCTTGGCTAACTACTCCACAGAGAAGTTTTTGAATAGGCTGATAGGAAGGATGGAGATCGAGGATGCGCTTCAACGGTTGGACATGCTCACGAGAGAAGAGACTGGAATGACGGTTACGAGAAATTTGGCGCTCGGCTACGTTGTCAATGATAATGTGAAGGTTGTTGAGGATACGGTGAAAGCAATTAAAGACGGTGCGTAAAGCCTTCATTACTTCGTGCACCTGATGACCCTTTCGTGGTTGTGTCCCAACAGGAATCGATGATCAGAAACGTTTGTTACTCCTTCGCGGCCTCATGCTCTCATCGTCGACCGTTGAAGTTGAAATACGCTCATAGGGAACCAATCGCGAGCGGCACTTCGCAGATGGCTCGCTCCTCCAGATCATTCTGTAAATCATAACGTCGCATGTGATCTTCAACACGATGGAACCGCAACCTGGTTTATCCAAAGCAGCAGATCTGAAGAATGGAAGATGGACGGTTCCCTATTGTGGATCCCTGGAAGTCGTACGCTCCTCCCGCCTTCTTTGCCTTTCTGACCGCTGATTATTTGCCCGTTTCTGCAGCGGGCTCGGGGAAGAACATTCTTTGGTATGCACTTGCCCACCCACTCCAGTCATATGATGCTTATGTTCTTGATAAGCTCTTTGATCATCGAGGACATCAAGCTCACACAAAAGACCAGATCCGCAGGAATTGCTTTCTACTACTTTGACTTTAAGGATGTGGCAAAGCGCGACCTCCGCGGCCTACTCACTTCTCTCCTCACCCAACTCTGTGATGAGTCTGACCATTGCTGGGATGTTCTTTCTCAATTATACACCACGTGTCGTGACGGCTCGACACAGCCCAGTGAGGTCGCGCTAGCACGGTGTCTACGAGAAATGCTCGAGCTTCCAGGACAAGTCCCAACTTATATTATCGTGGATGCAGTAGATGAATGTCCCAATACCACGGGAACACCATCTCCTCGCGAAAAGGTCCTAGACTTCATAGAGGATCTTGTCCGCTCGAAACACCCCAGCCTCTATATCTATATCACGAGTCATCCCGAGCAAGATATACAATCTATTCTCAACCCTCTGGCATCCGGATCTCGCAGATTGTCCCTTCATGAAGAAGGCGGCCAAAGAGAGGATATCACCAGCTATGTTCGCTATTTCGTTTATAACAACAGAGCAATGCGGAGATGGAGAACAGAGGACAAGGAACATGTTATTCATGCGCTCACGGAAAGAGCAGACGGGATGTGGGACACCTCCGTCAGAGTCACCCATGACTGTTGCTCACGTTATCAAACATGTTTCGATGGGTATTTTGTCAACTGGACACACTCCGTCGTTGTATGCCGTCAAGTATTCGCAAGTCGTTGGACGAACTACCCATCACTCTCGATGACACATACGCGCGGACATTGGAATGCATTCCCGGAGAGAAATGGAGACATGCACATCGTCTTTTTCAATGCTTGATTGCAGCTATTCGCCCTCTTCGCATCGAAGAACTCGTGGAAATATTTGCGATCGAGTTTGTCTCGAATGCAGGCCCAAACTTCGTGGAGGGCTGGCATCCAGAGGATCCAGAAGACGCTATTCTCTCGGCGTGTTTAAGTTTAATCGCGGTCGTCGATGTCGAGGATTCGAAGATAGTTCAGTTCTCACACTTTTCGGTGAAGGAGTTCTTGACGTCTGCGCGGCTCGCCTCGTCGAATGTCGTCGCCGTATCCCGGTACCATGTCCCCCTTGAACCGGCTCATGCGATTCTCGCACGCGCATGCCTCACTGTGTTGCTGCAGTTAGACGACAAAACGGACAAAAGGCGCTTGAGTGCGTTTCCTCTTGCGTTTTATGCTGCTGAGCACTGGGTGGACCATGCGAAGATCGAGAACGTAGTATCGGAGATCGAAGATGCCATGGAACGTCCATTCGACCCGAAGAAGCAACATTTTGCTGCCTGGACTTGGATATACGATATATTCGATCGACGCTAGCGATCGAGGGACAATCCCGCAGAATATCCATCACCACCTGAGGGGACCCCTTTGTTTTATGCGGCATTATGCGGTTTCACTTGTCTGGCAAACTACCTTATCGACACGCACGGAGAAGATATAAACGCAGTGTGCGGGAACTGTTGGACTCCTTTACGTGCAGCATCGTTCAGTGGGAAAGTTGAAGTTGTACAACTGCTCCTCCGTCGCAACACCAATGTCAATACCAGAGATCGGTGGGACTGGACACCATTGCACTCTGCGTCAGCCAATGGACATACCAAGGTCGCACAGCTCCTCCTAGAGTATGGAGCTGATGTGGACGCACGAAATGTATCCGACAACACCCCATTGACTCTCGCGTCATGCTATGGAAAGCCCGAAGTCGTTCGGCTACTCCTTGGGCATGGGAGAGCGTACATGTCTAAAGGACAATCGCGGTAAGTCTGCACTATTGAGCTACTAAGCATGGATACCCAGAAATTGCGCAACTTTTGTTGGAGCATGGTGCCAAAAAGGGGGATAGAGGGATATTATTGCAGCGAATATAGCGTTAGCGTTACTGTATGGCCCAAACAACGTGTATTCTATGCGATCTCTATTCTGTATTTCAATGTCATTTGCAGCCCGCACGGAGAAAACGACTCCATTCGTAATGCACGTTTTGAGACGGTCGCGCACAGCCAAATGCCAACTATTTGCATCAAAATGAAAGGACATACGATGAAAGTGGCAAGCAGAATGCCTCCACCTCAGGAATTTCAGGGGCCGAAGCCGAAACACGGGAATGCACAACCATTTCACAAACACACTGGTGGTTGGGACGAGACTTCTAGACCATGATCTCATGCTCGTCTCTGAGATCATTTTCACCTGGTGGAGGAACAATATGGCCTCTATTCGTTCGACAAAGCAAAGGTACAGTATTTGACTCTAAATACAACGAGACGCCTGCACAACCCGACCACGTACTACAGATAACATGCCCACACATCTTCCGTCCATCTCGTAACCAACCGATCAAAGCCACTCATCTTTTCAATACTAATAGCCCTTTTTTAAGTGGGCGGAGTCAGTATGAATTCACCGACGAAGACCTAACCGCCATGCGTTCAGTGAGTTCGACTCCTGACCGAACGTCAGCGTCCTGCTAGTTGTGTGCAACGGCACCGCGAACTCTTGCCTGCTGAAAAAAGAGAGGCACAGTAGCATTGGGCATGTTATCAGGCACAAACGCATACATCTTGGTCCCAGGATGGAATGCGACTGAGCTTCTGTGCATATATAGCTGTGCAGCGGGGCATGGACATGACATCCGAGACGTGGGGCATGATGGCGCGAGTTCGAAGATAAAAGAGAGAGGGAGAGTGATAAAGGGAAAGGAATTCACGCAAGACGTTTCGAGTACCAGGAGGATGTCCTATACAACTTCATTTCACTGCCCTTCAGCAGGGCTTCTACTGTAGCTTATATACAAGTGAGCGCGTCAATAATATTACGACTGAGGCACATACGAAGAGGGGAACAGGTTGGTAGTTTTAAAGAGCGACACAGCCTATCAGTAAAACGGCGATGTGGGGAGTGTAAGCGACGTCGGGCGCAGGGCTACGAGATGGGACTAAATGCAAAAAGGGATGTCCGAATGTTTTCATAGCATCGAGCGACGTCAGCCGAGTGAGATATGGGGAACTATGATGCATCGAGAGTAGGGTATGGCCTGTATGAGTAGTAGTGAAGTGTGGCGACGTTCAGGAGAGACAAAGGGGAAAGTAAAGGTAAAATTAATGAAGGGCGTGCTGAGCTAGTCTTCGTTAAGCTTTTGTTACGCAGCTCTTCAATGAGGGAGGTTTCGGAGAGCGTTGTTGAAGTCGAAAGACAAGCCGTGGGGCGGAAGGAGGCCTCGGATGATGCCACAGGCGCTCTGAGGCGACTCATTCTGAGCGTAGCGGCACGGCTCACCTTACATGAGCATGGTGACGCACGAGGCGTGTAACAAGAGCGACTGCTGGCCCGACGGTCCCGGAGAGGGCATCACCTGTGTCGGCGTCCATGTGTGGGTGACTTGGCGGGGAAATCTGTTCTAGATGAGATACGCAGCAAGTCTGGGCCCAGGGCTGGGGTGTGGCATGTAGGGGGGTTGAATCCCAAAAGTCGAAGCCGAGTTTCTCAGGAAGTGAAGAAAGTGAGGCGTGAGAGGATACTGCTGACAAGTGTAACAACGGCTGTTGGGGTAAACTATGATGTCGGCGCGGTCACTGGCAGAAACAGGACTCGGATCTGTCATGAACACTAGAGTCGATGACTCGGAGCACCGTCAGGTGCGCTCCGCGGCTCCGGCCCGGGCGCATCATACTAGAAGTGCCACTTCTCCCTGGCATCTGTGTCTGTGAGCACTCTGCCAAAAACAAACCTGCATGCGAAAATAACGTCACGAGACACGAATGTACCACGACAAGGACTCGAATCGACGCCGCGTCGATTCGAGTCTCTGTGTGTACACTCACCCGCACATGAGAGTCTGCCGTGCTTAATTGGTCATGGCTTTGCCTACGCTGGCCAGCTAGGCCAGACTCGGACATACCATCTCTCGACGCAGCCAAGTCGTTGCATAATGCCCTATGGGAAAAGGGTCGCAGCAACGTTGTCATCCTTGCACCCGTGCCTGGCAGCTCGTACATGCATGTGCTCAGCTCGCAAGTCGATAATTAAATCTCTCTGAATCTACTCTTCGGATTCGTGACGAGTATCTTACTGCCCTTCTCATACAGGAAAAGTGGACGAAGATAGATAGTCCAGGCGGTGCAGTCCTTACTGCCAAATCTATATACTGTAGTACAGCGTTAGAACAACATCAACAACAAAAAAGGTTACAGGTCATTCCCAGGTATCGATTCGTAGCTCGACGGAATCTCCAGCGGGGGGCTCACAGCCCCATCAGAATCGACTCGTCTACCATCCGAGTGCTGTAAGACCCCAACTCGGGGGCCGTCCTCAGGCACGCTCGCGGGCACCGGCGGGGGGTCACCCTTCACAGTGGGCACAGGCATGGTGATATGTTCGCTATGCGGGCTCTGAACGACCTCGACCTCGTCATCCCAAGGCTTGACCAGGGGCACATAGCCGTCCTGCTCTTGGCGGCGACGTTCCTTGCCTGACAACGGCCAACACGGCTGCGGCACTGAGAATCCCGCGCTGGGACCCGCGCCGCCGCCGTCCAGCGAGTTGCTGCGCGCCCCGACCGACGAGGGTTTCCCCGAGGAGCTGTCGCTAAAACTAGGAGTGGCATCGTGCGGTCCTGAAGTTCCCGCAGCCATGCCGGCGCTCGCGTCGATTATGTTGGCTCCAAGGAGCGCGTGGCTCTCGCGGGATTGCCGCATGCTGCCTTCCTCATTCAAGGTTGGAGAGCTAGGTCTTCCTGAGGGGCCAGACGCAGCTCCTCCCCCCTCCCCTGGCTTGTAGCTGTGCGGTGTGACCTCGGTACCCGTGAGATCTTTGTGGCCGGTGCTATCTCGGACGACGTGAGCGGGGTTGAAAGTGCCGTCAAAATGCTCATCGAGGTCGCGGCGGCGCTTGCAGTGCCAGAAAAGTAAACCGAGGAAGAGGAGGACAATCAGGCCGCCGACCCCCCCCAGCAACTGCACCAGAAATTATACCAGTATTACTGCTGCCTCAGGAACCAGATACTAGGGACGGATATATGATGATTGTCGAATAAAAGGTAGTTGTAAAGATTTCGCCATTGGGTGCGGTGGTTCTGAAGAGTGTTAATAGGAGGAACGGCAGTTGTGTGCCTGTGACTGCTTACACGACTAGAGACGTGTATGTAGACGTCGATGTGGTCGAAACTACCGCAGGAACTGGGCTTGTGTTTGAACCGTGTGTTGGGTGGGAAGGAGGCCGGTCTGGGGTGGGTGGTGGGTTTGGAATGTGTGGCGGAGGGGGTGAGGACGACACCTTTGGTGGAGCAGGCACAGGCGTCACCACTGGCAGAGGGAGGCTCCTGTCCCCTGACTGAGCGGGGTGCTTGTCCCCTGGCTGAGCAGGATTCTTATCCCTTGGCGGAGGGGGTTTCTTATCCCTTGTTGGAGCGGGGTTCTTATCTCCTGGCGGTGGGGCGGGGGGCTTCTCCACTGGCGGAGGAGGTGCAGCAGAGGGCATGATCGGTTGCCAGTGCAAACGAGGGGAAGGAATGGGAATGTGGGGAAGACATGAGTAAAAAGTTGGGGAACG
>QLOS01004747.1:0-15552 GCA_003313725.1 Russula sp. MG48 | reverse complement strand
CACGTATTTATGGGTTATGGGTCCAAAATCCCCGCCCACCAAGTTGGTGGACCGAAAAAGCCAGGGGTATAAAGGGTTATGGGTTATACCCCCTATGGGTTAAGAGAGGTTCGACTGTACATACAATGTGCCGTTCCACTAGTGTTGCCGTCAAGTCAAGTTGACACCAGTGTGAATTGAACTTGGCTTGGACCGGAAATCAAGTTTCACACCGGTGTAGCTTGCAAGCTCCTTATAAATATTTTGATCTAGGTATTGATAGTAGATTACTCGCACTTTTTTTTTTGGAATCCATTAACATGCGCCTTGGGGTATAGAACCCTATGTAGCACCAATCATATACGTAGATCTGATAAAAGCTACTGCACTGCAATGGTATCGGCTGGCTTAATCCTTCTCCCATGCCCGTGTGTGAGCAATCGTGGCGTATCGTAGAGCTTCGGTGGAGTTTGCGCGCGGAGCTATTCGCGCAGGGGAGGGTGTTGAGTGCAGGTGGTAGGGCAGGCCTTGCGTTGAGTGATCAGGTGGTGGCCTCATTTCCGCGTCTCGGGTACCTTCCTCGTGTCTTCCGTTCCGATGAGCTTGATGTTGCGAGAGCGCAGTTCTTGCGCGCTCGCGACCTACGTTACAGGGAGGGTGCGTGGGCTAGGTTTTAATATATTGTAGGTTCCGCTTGTGAGTGTTTATCTGTCGTGGTTTGCCTCGCGTAGTATGCTTTTTGCTCTTTTTCTTCACTCACCTGTTGTGCGAACCGCAGCGTGGAGATGATATGTTTTGCTAGCGGCACCATCGCTTTTTCGTTGGCCAGCAGTGAGGCGAGCGATAGTGGGTCTCCGGCCTTCCTTTTCAATGCCCATCTTTCGTGCGGGTATCCGGGACAGTGCAGGAGGAAGTGCTCGACAGTCTCGTTTGTTTCGCCGCATGCTGGGCAGTGTGCGCTGTTGGCTCTGTGGAAACGAGCGAGGTAGTTGTTTAGAGGGATGTGACTGATCCTTAACTGCGCTATTGTGCCTGCAGCGTGTCGGGAGAGTTTGGGGTTGCTGATTGCCCGGATGAACTTGTGGGACGGCGTGGAGCCGTCTATTTCGAGGAACTTTTTCCCTCTCGGTGAGTCTCCAGCGCTTCGCCCATGTATTCTTTGTGACTTCGCTGTGTTTTTGCTTCACTGCGGATGTGCTCACTGCAAGCGGTCGGCGGAGGATGGGCAGGAGTAGTGACTTATCAGATGTGTGGCCTCTCGCCGCCTTCTTTGCTTTCTTATCCGCTTCCTCATTGCCTAGTAGGCCGACGTGCCCTGCTGTCCAGCGTAGTATGAGTGAGTATTTTGAGGTGCTTCGCTTCTTTTTGATCTGCGTTGTCGTGTGTAGAAAGTCAACTGCGAGATATTGCCCTGGGTGCGTGAGCTCCGTTAGCACTGCCTTCACCGCTGCTTGGTTATCCGCTCCGATTACGAAGGACGTTCTTCCAGCTTGCTCAGTTTTGACGAGGGGGAGCCCCAGTAAGAGACCTACCAGCTCCGCTTCGTATACCGTATGTTCGTCTGTGGTTCCTAGGTAGTAGTGTAGCGTGCGCTTTGACCTTCCGGGACGGCTCAAAATTGCTGCGGCGCCCACCTGCCCGTTGTGAGCAGAACCGTCAGTGTATACTTTTATACGTTCAGTTGAATTTTTATCCGCTCGCTTCGAGGCATCCTTGTCCTGTGGGATGTCGATCCTGAGCGGAGCGTTTTTGGCTTTTGTTGGGTTACAGGTGGTGGCCGGAATTTTCTCCATCTTTTTGGGGCCTAGGTTGTAGGTCTGCATGAGCGTGTGGAGTGGTGAACGGTGCCTCTTCGTGAGACGACTGGCGCAGTGCTTGGCGGGTTTGTGCAGAGGGTGATTAGGGGGGATTCAGAGCGAGGCTAGGCGCCGGCCCGGGGGGTGGGCTCTCCGGCTTTCCTCCGAGACGTTTACTTCACATTCTCTTTAAATCCTGGTATCATAGCCGTCTAGTTTAGATATTATCGTGTCTGTCCAAAAAATCAGATTGAAGAAAGGTGCCGCCGATCGCTTCCTATTCACGATTTGCTTAAACATTTGCCCTCTGGGTGAAATTGGAGCCTGTGCGAAGCGCCCGGCCTTATCATGTGGGTTATCATCCCAATCCTACGTAATACCTTCATCCTTGGTTCCCCATGGATCCTAGCCCATCATACCTCCCACATGACCTCTTCCAAAGGTATTCCTCACTTGTGGATACCGTCTCTAACTCACTTGGTGAGGACTGTTCTCGAGTTGCCTCCATCAATTTCATTTTTCGATAACATTGTGTGCTGCATCATAGACGAGCACACCTACACCCAAACCTATGGCAGCAGTACGTGGCATACGCCTTCCTATGGACGAGTTCGCTGACTTGGAACATGTTTCTTCTCAAATTGAAATCGACACAGATTCACGTGCAGCTGGATCTAGCACCAACGACTATACCGGCATGTCAGGCAAGCTAGACGCGTCTCGAAGAGATACAGGTATCTAGATTAGCACGTTGGTTGAAACAGCAGCTAAACGTTCTCTTGCTCATTCAGAGCAATTTAATCAGCATCCGAGGGACTATGCGGGTACTGACGGGCTGTCTCTACAAAATCAGCAAGTTCCTACACCCACCCCCGTAGTAGACCTGGCTGAAAAAGTCAAAGGGATGTACCGTCTCCTTGACCTCATCGGTGAATCCGGGAGCAATGGATACGGTAATAGACCTCAATCAGACTTAGTGCATGCTCGGCTAATCTAACAAATCATAGTTGATAAGGTCATCATCGCCCAAGACTCTCTCCAACGTTTCATCAACGCGATCTCTCCCGGAGCATACGCATCCATCACCAAGGTCGATTTTAAAACGTTGGACAGGCTTATGATGAAGCCCCTTGGCGTGTATGGATCCAAAGATGAAATCGTACGCCTCCTGCAATCTATCGGTGCCGTCGACGAGAACGTGTGGGTGACTTTCATTATTTGGTATCTCCTCCCGTTGTCAACTTGACATCTTAGGGCTCGCCTGTTACTCTCGCGGGCGAATGGTCCCCTGTCGGCTCTCTCATCTGGTTTGTACATCGTGAGAGCCAGTACGGCGGGTCCTGCCGACGAACGCCACTACGTTATATACTGGCCTGAAGATTCGACCTGGGATGATTCAGCTGTTTCTTCTGTTCGCCGGAACAGAGTCACGTTCATGCGGTGAGCAACTTCTGACTCTCGGTTTCTCTTCACCACCTCACACATCCGGAATAGGTATCTTACAAAGATATGCGACCAAGTCGTGGCACTCTTATCCCCTGAGCACTCATCATCCATAGTCTGGAACGACGAGGACGGCGATATGGAATCTGTCGACATGGACATCGGGGACTCTGACAGATTGTTCAAATTTGAGGTCGAAAAGACGAATGAACAGGAAGAGGGCGCGATTGCACGCCCCGGTTTTCAGGTACCCCTGCTCTGTTTCTTACATGAGTCCCATATCTGATCTACGAAAGATGCATTCACGCTTCATCTCGCGTTATGAGACTCCTCCTGACTGTCCGGTTGATCCCGCGGTCCTCGCACCTCACCTTCTACCCGGGGAAACCACACAAGGTTTCTTCACGGCTGCTTATCTTCCTCACAGGATTCATTCCGAACCTTTTGAACGACAATCATTTAGCAAGATGTCCCTGAAGCAATTGCTGTAGGTAGACCGGAAGTTTGCGAGGCGTAGAACTCATGCTTCCGCAGGAAGGACAACAACTTGGTTCTGTCGGCAACTCTCGATGAGAACGCTGTGCAGACGTTGGTTGATGTCGCTATCTCAGATCTCTTCCCGAAACCTTGCAAGGAGTGGCGTGCGGTGAAACGGGACATTCGTAGCATCTCTGATCGGGAATCTACGAAAAGACAAGGTGTAGTTTTTCAAGAACTTGCGAGCAAGGAGGATGCCTTGTGTCGCGTTCTTCGTGGAGCTATTGTCGAGGACGTTATTGGCCTCTTCCCGTATGTCCCATTCAACGGTCCGAGCTATACCATACTAGAGTCCCTATAGGTCACTGGAACGTGATCGTCTCTCTTCCCGTGCACGGGGCCGTGATAACGCTAATGCCGGCTGGGAGGTTGCAAGTAAGCGGTTTCTGTAGGCGGCTTTCATGTTGCTCACCGTTTTGGCTAGGCTCGATGCGGTTCTCCGATCTTGAGGCTCTGTATCCTGATTTTCCAAACCTCTATCAAAAGCATTTTCGCGGTGCCAGGTTCGACAATGCATTAAGGCGTGACTCGCACTTCGAGTCTCGGAAGCTGCGCCTGATCTCCGTGCGACACATTCTAGATAAACACCAAGACCTGCACCCCGAAACACGGGCCGAGCTCACACAAACTCTCCTCAGAGGTGACTTTCACGGGGCACAACAAATGCTTCCTATGACAGAGGACACTAGGCGACCTAACAATGTGATCACTTGGGCTGTCGGCGCTCTCTTTTACCCACCTAGCGGTGCTGAATCATTGCGAGGGGAAATGAGGATTCTCTCGTCCGGCGTCACCGACTCGCAATTCCTCCATGACATGAAAAACGTAGAGAATGAGGACTTACGGCCCATGATTCAAGAGGTCGAGGGCCTTGCGCATAATCAACTCGCGTCTTTGATCGACGCAACTGTGAAGTCTATGACTCGTGCTGTGTCGGCTATGCAACAGGAACATTGTCGGAGGTCTATACAGCATGAGGTCGAGAGCGAAGAAAGAAAGTTATTAAACAACGCCCTCATGGAGTTCATTCAACAAATCAACACACAGTCGGCCGGGCAACGCGATTCGTGAGTTTGACGATCTCGTCAAGGTTGCCGCAGAAACTGACCCTGCCTAGCATGGTATACCTCGATCGCATCACCACTACACAGTCAGTCGGGCGGCGAAATCTGTGAGTTTATTGATCTTGTCAGGATCAAAGTCTGATGTCACTCAGTGCGGCGTATTCTGAGCGTAATAACACGCAATGGGGCACCCATTACTCTTACCGTGGTGCTCCTTCTTCTCATAGCCAGGGTGCGTCCGTGCTGGATGCTGCTAGCGCATGTCGTTCTCTAGCTGACATACCTCATGACCAGATTACTGGGTCACCGGTCGCCGAGAAGTGCTCCAAGGACCCAAACTCGAGTTTTGGGTCCACCTCATGAACCTAACAAGCGATGACAGGCACAACATGCAGCTCGATCCCACGTATATACCGAAGCCTACCGTGAATGACCGACTCTCTTCCGCTTTCCATGTACCAGTTGGCATGGATATTGCGTACGAGTCTGACCTTGTAACATCACTCGCATCACACCTTACGGTGCTTCCTTAGCTTTTATCAGCTCCTTGAGAAGGAGAGGCTCCTCCTTATCCTGGTCGACCGGGACAAAGTTGCCATTTATCTTGAGCGTCTACCAGTTATGAGTATGGCCATACAACGGGACAGGCCAATCAAGAGTCTCAACCGTGAGAAGCTAGGACAAGATGTTCTGTTCGCTTTTGACGAGACGACGCGAGCTTTGGCTGTGTGCGCTTCAATCAAGGTACTCCAACGACAGTTGAGGGTGTCTGTGCTAACCTACCGCTTCAAATCAGCTGCAACTTCACGTGTTCATTTTCGATGAGACCTTCAAGACCCTTCAGGGGCAAGGCAGCGCCATTAACCTTACTCCATGGTATAATCAAGCTGGGGTCTCCATTCTTCAAGCCGCTTTCGTATGTGGAAATGAGGAAGTCGTTCTGGTGGACTCCGGTGCTCAGGCCCGGATCTTTTCATTCATCACATTGCAATTCAGGTGCGATTTTTGTTGTGCCGTGCGACCAGGATGTTCATTACATACCAACGGCTGGAAGACCGGCCTCTCTCCAGCTTCCATCCCTCCCGAGCGCCATATTCTCATCCCCGGACGGGTCTTGCCTCATAGCTCTTCACACTCAGGACTCCCCGCCGTTGCTCACTGCATATCATTGGGAGACGTTTGGTTCTACTGGCGGGATTCCCCTAGATGTTCCTGATTTTCCTCTTCAAAACTCCGTCTTGACGTCGATAGTTAGCCGAGGGCGCATCTTTCTTGTCGGTCTCGACAGCGATACAGGATCCGCTCAGTCCATCGCTATTGATATCACGAAGAAGGTCACAGAATTCATGTTCAAGGAGAAGGACAGCAGAAATGTCTCAAATAAGGGAGACCGTCATAGCCTGCACAATAGTTTACTCGACTGTCACGCTGAAGTCTGGACTCGTTACCCAGTCGTCGCTGCTGTGAGGCGCCGTACTGTTACATCCTTAAGCGAGCGGCAGCAGAAGCGCTTAACATTCGTTTCCGAAGACAACACACGACCTTTCGACTCTTACTTCTCTGACCTCATTCAGATATTTGAAAGGGAGACAAGGAAGCCCGGGGGTGATGAACTGCGTCGTATCAGCGTCTCTGTGGCACAATTCGGACCATTTCGAGACAGTGTGGTCCTACAGCCGGACTGGAACGTGTCCCGATATCGTGTTGGGGAATGGCTCGTGGACCTTCTCTGCCTCATACCGATTCATATCGCTGTTTGCCGTGAAAACCGGTTTGTCCCCTTGGCTAATGGAGTTCTCTCCTCGGACCTGGAAAGGTCTCTACTTGGCGCGGAGGTGAACAAGATAGTAGACAAACTATCATTCGGTTGGTATGAGTCAATTTTCCAATCCTATTTGGCAACAAAGGTATGGCCATTCCCAGTAGACCATCCGGGCTATTTACCCAACAGTAATGTCATTATACATAGCCAGTCAAAGTCGTGTCATCTATGGGTCAGCAATCTGTGGGCAAGAGCTTTTCGTTGAATCATCTTCTGGATACGTCGTTTGCAGGCAGTGCAATGCGGACAACAGGTATATTCCTCACCTCGCCTGTTACTCAGGATTGAGCATAGCTTTGCAGAGGGTGTATGGATGTCTGTAACCCCTACGGACGAGGCTTTAATCGTGGCACTCGATTTTGAAGGTCAGTTGGGCTAGTATCGATCTTGTCATGACTAGTCCACCGACAAAATTACAGGCGTTGACAGCGTCGAACGGTCCATTCAGGAGGACACGCTGCTCGTCTTATTCAATACTGCGATTTCGAATCTCGTACGTCGACTGCTTCGTGGCCATCCTCTCCTGACGGTCAATAGGTCCTCTTCCGCAACAACTTCGCATTTAGCCGAGACATCAGCGGGCTCTTCCAATCATTCCAGTCCAGTGCATCGATTTTGAATCCAGCAGCAAACCCCTCTTTGTTCCAATCCACGCTTGTTATCATCATCAAGGCGAGTATCCAGTGACCGTCGCCTTACGCTATATGACTTTGTCTGTAGGATGTCGTGGATACTGACAAGATGGAAATAACTCGCGAGTAAGGCTTCCCATATTAACCACGTGACGTTTCTGTGAATGTTACGGTTTATAGATTTTCTCTCAAGTTTCAAAAGATCGTACAGCAGGAACAGGATGAGAACTTCATCTCGCGCCTTCACGGTGGGAAATTATATATCATACCGTGGCCTGTGATCGAATCAAAGGGGTTCTACAAATTGTTCCCCACACTCAAGAAGCAGCTGGATCTACAGAAGATCTCGCACCACACTGCGGGCGAATTCCTCCATACAATCAAGACGCTTATGGCGAAGTTAAAGGCACGTTTCCATGGCTCGCTGTCGATGGTGTGATTTGACATCTTCTGCAGGCCAATGACTGGGGAGCGCTCTCTCGTTCGTCGTTTCATCTCACTTTCTGTTCGTTGTGCTCATTCTCTCCGACCTCAACAGAGACCATGACCGAACATCGTACCAAGACGCTCTCCATGCTCCTCTCAATTGCGTTGTCTACGGGGTATTCTGAGGTCGAACCTGATCTCGAACCCTTGAAGGTATTACTACTTAAATTCAAACCATGAAAGACAATATCTGACTTGACACTTAGAACTTTGACACCGACTTGATAGTAGAATGCGATGATTCTGCAGCACGCTTTGCTATCTCCGAGCGTGAACAGATTCCACCGGCTGAAATAGAGGTGCACATTACTGTTCTAAGGGAGTCCTGGAGCCCAAACTCAGTGCGGCAATCCATCCCCGACCCTGATTGGATGTCAAATCTCGTTGCATACATCAGCGGATTGATTGACTTGCGGGTCAATCACGTCCGACTGTGGTTGGATTCCAATTTGGAGCGGTTCCAAGCCAGCCATGCCACCATTGAGGATTTACGCAGAAGATTCGAGAATATGGTCATTGAGATGAGAACAAATGTCCAACTGTGTAGCGCTCAATGCGCATCGTGTCACCTCCTCTGCGTCCGTAGTCGCTTACACGAAGGTGACCACAGCTGTCAAACAACCCACAAGTGTGTACATCAGTGCGGGTTTTGTGAGGACGATCCCAAGGCATGCGGTACACCGTACGTTCCCCAGCCCCTTGTAATAACTGTTGGCTGACTAGATGACAGTGCTGGACACCCTGGGGAGCATATGTAAGTGGAGGTAGCCTAATAATGTGATTTTCTCATAGGCATCGCTACAGCTGTGTCGTGAACACTCATTTGTGTGGTGAACCTTGCAAACTGTCGGGAAAGCAAGGTTGCTTAGAAGATTGTACGAAAGTAAGCTGATCACGACCACTTAGAATCACAGGGGCTTATGTATATCAAGGTTGCCGGGCATGCAGAAGACGAGCACATTTGCTCGGCATTGGTACACATGTGTGGGGAAGTATGTTGTATTTCAGTGGTGAAGACATGCCCCGTTTACTAACAAGCGATACCGCTAGCCGTGCGCTCTTAAAGGGATGAAACTGCCGGGTGAGAAGATATATTCTTGCTTGGAGGGCTGTAGCATTCCAAGGTACGTCCACCTCCAACGATTTTCGTTGTAATTAAAACTCGAGATTATCTCAGTGACCAAGAGCATGAAATGCATTCCTGCGACACGAGGCTATGCCCCGCAACGTGTGACCTTTGTAAACGACTTTGCGTCCAACCACACCTTCACGGGCTCATCCCGGGTATGCATCACTTGTGCGGGTCAGTACTTCTCGTACTTTAAATGGGCGTCGATACTCAAAATTTGGGCGATTAGAGAAGCACATTCATGTCTGGCGTTATGCTCGGCGCCAGGAATATGTCAAATTGATACGGCACCACAGTCTATCGAAGCCACCTTCACCGGGAGACACGAGACATTCCAATATACCAAGGTGGGTTTCTTCCTCAATTCCGCAGCTTATTTCTGGTCCTGACTTTTTCTCACATAGTATACACAAGGTTTGATCAGCATCAGATGCTTGGATCCGTGCTGACGCGAAAACAGTTGCCAAGCGGCTGCAGTGCGTTAAGACCATTGAAGCGGGCCAAACGTCGCATACGGGTGCTCATATCCACAGCAAGGAAGAGCAGCCATTCCACTTCTGCGAGACTCGGTATGTCAGATCGCGACATTTTAGAACAAGTAAGGGAAACAGGAACATTGTAGATGCGATAACTGTGGCTACTTTTGCACTTTGCCTCTTGGTAACGAACCATTTCATGAACATTACGCCCACCCGCTTACCCATCTTGACCTTCTCAAGGTCACACTCAACAGGAGCACGAGACTAGCCATGGTTCTATGACACAGACCCGCTGGGCTGTCGATGGTGCTGACGGGACAGGTGTCGAATTAGGAGGTCGTAGATTCTCATCGAATGATGAAGGAGCGCCCATGATGTGCAACCTTGTCTGTTCGTCCATGGGAAGACACATCCACTTTGATTACTGCCGAGCTGAAGACGACACACCTTGCGAAGGTGCCGAGGTCCACCATATCAGCACGCGGATGATTCCCAACCCGGAAAGACCCAAGGATGCTATAACTCACAACCTCTACTGGCGTAGGATGGGTTCGTCGAATGTCTTCTTTCACCAAGTCCACTTGAGTCTAAAATTTCATCTGCAGGCTTCAAAGGTCATGGGCCCTTACTTTTTATGCCGAAATCCGCACTGAGATTCACAATCAGACCCATATACTCGTGATGAGCAGGCCAACTTTACGAAATGGTGTGTCATGTTTCCCGGGCCAAAATGAGCTACTGACACTTCATCTTAGCGACTCCATGTGCTCGGGTTGGTCACAGTGTTGATACATTGCTACCCTTCATGACATTCACTGCATAAATACAGGCCCTGAACACTCGGCGACGGCAGATATCCCAGGGCAACCGTCCTATTGCACATTACCCATGTTCCATCCGCCCAAGAATATAAACGATCCTGTCACTGGTCCTGGCTATGTATCCAATGACGGGCATATGTTTGAATGCCGAAACCCGGTGGCGTTACAGCAAGCATTCCATGTGTAGGCCTACCCTAACTCATTATTGAGAACGTTAACATACTGGGCTTCTGCAGGATATTCATTATTGACAGGTTAAGTTCCTTTCTGTTGATGAGCGCAGTTTCTCATATTTGGACCTTAGATCTGGTTCCATGTCTTCCATGGACCGTCGTCCCTTGGCCAACACCCCCGCAGCAGACCGGATCCGGCGGTTTGCAGACAATAGGCTCGGCGCGGTCTATTCGGCTTTATATGGCTTCTGGTCCTCCCGCCACGCCGCTGTTACTGCGGGTCAACAGATAGCTGGTGCACGTCGAGATGCATACAGCGTTGTCCTCTTTGAGGAGGATACAGAAAACGTACTGGTTAATGATTTCACGAGCACGCCGGACCAACTCCTCGCGCGCACTATGCTGAATGTACGAGCTTACGGGCGCACAGACTTCTCGGAGGCTCTTCGGGCCGCTCATGCCGTCATGACACAAAACTGGAGCACGGAAAGGCCCGTACTCCTATCCGACTTCCCCCGCCCGGTTTCTTTCTGACGGTTCATGCAATTAGGACACCAATCATGATTTTCCTTTCCGACGGGCAGTGTGATGTATCAGACGAGGCAATCCAAGATGTTTGTCGCTCCGCTGTTCAACGAGGGTGAGTTACTTTCGACCTATACCCACGGATCGCTCACAGCTTGGGCAGGAAACCGCTTTCTTTCCATGCGGTTTCCTTTGGCCCGGACGCTTCGACTGCTACCCTCCGTAGGATGGCACAGCTCGCGCTCGATATACAGAATAATGCACCTCGTGATCCTTTGCTCCCTGAAACGGCAAGTGTTCCTTCCTCCTTTACTACCGCTCTTGACACGGTGAGTACTCGTGCCTCTCGTGCACTCGGAAATGGCTGACATGACCTAGGTGCGGCTTGTGGAGACATTCTTAGGAATTGCAGAGTCAATGAGGAAGCCACGAGGTGCACTGATGTGCTGAAGTTTACAAACCAAATGAGACTGCTTTTGTAGTGTGTACTGTGTACAGTAGAAAAATGACAACTGACTGGGCTGAAATGCTGGGATTGTTTGTTCACATGAACTCTCATTTTACCTGTACCATCAAAGATAATAATGGATTACTGTTTCCATGGTGAATCTTTACTGACAGTCATTTATACCAAATGCTTGTTTGATCTATGTTGTACACTAGATGACCAAAAATACTACAACAACAATAATGTTCCAAGTGAGCCTGTTATGAACAAAATACAGCATTTTTCTACCTCATTCATGTTTTTCCACATTACCCAGTCCACTAATGTAAATTTTACCATGTAGGGTTTTCCTGATGCCACCAGGTAGTTGGAATAGCCCCTCTTGTGGTTGACTTTGCTTGTCTAGGGCCTGTTCTGTGCCCAATGGTCAAACAACATGGTCAACTGTGCAGGCTGAATTCAGGAACCACTTGCCACAAGGTCACTGTGAACATTTTGACAGTTGGCGAGTTTCCGCCCGTAGTCACGCCCTAAAAACAGTTAGGCCCAATTTTAGACGCTCGTCCGTGACGAACGCGTTCGCCTCTAATTTCAATCTCAGAACTTTCTTATTGTTAGTCATCAATGTCCATATAGAGTTCTTTTTTAAAAACTTCGCTTACTAAAGCACAAACACTACGCTTACTTAAGATATAGTAGTTAATTTCCCCCAATAGCTTTAACTGCTAGTGTCGAAAATAAACTATTTATTTTCCCCATTCCCTGAGAAAATCACTAATCAGCAGGCAATTGCCGAAGCACTTGTTGCTTACATACTCAAGCAATAAAAACGTCAGACCGGGATTCAAACTCTCGAATCTCTCACGTGATTACTCCGACAGGTTCACCATTTACCATTGCACCAAACAGACTTGCAAAGGTTAACCAATAAAGCCTATATATGTAGGACATCAGGTGCGACTTCCAAGTTAGGGCCCTTAATCAGAAGTCTATTATTAATCAGGGCATCCAAATGACGACACACGCTAGCGGCTACCCCCGACGCGTGCTCCCACAATGTCTGGGGGGGTTCCGCCACAACCCAGCCGGCGTGCACTGTGCACCGCCCTTTGTTCTGCGCCCCCTAGTGTATTCAAGTCCAGTCCTATGGACCGCAAAAAGACCGGAACCGGACCGGAACCAGACCCCGGTCCGGTCTTTTTGCGGTTGCAGTTGCGTGACTTTGGGACCAGTCCAGTTGCTGGTTGCACAACTTTGGTCAATTCTCATGGACCGGCAAAAGACTGGTTGCAACCGGTTGCAACCAGTCCCTACTCTGTGCACTTCTAATATGTTTTTTTATTGTTTTTTGCCCTCTATTTTTTTCATTTTTCTTCTTTGCGATTTTTAAGCGGAGTTTCAAACACCGTTAATCGCCGTCCGTCCAGTCGTCTTCCCTCTTCCTCTGCCTCTCCGCATCAGATCAGACATCAGGCTGCCGCGGCCCATCAACTGATGGGCTCCTACTCTCTAGTAGCCCCTGGATGTGCAATTAGGGGCTAGGTTATAGGTAGGTTAAAAAACCAGGTGCGTCATCACTGACTTAAAAATATAAGAACTAACTGCACCTTCTTCTCTCCCTTTAGGACTACTTAGGACAGCAGCAGTGGCGGCAGCGGCAACAGCGGCAGCAGGCGCGGCAGTGGTAGCACCAGCTGGCAGCAGCAGCATGGCGGTGGCGCCAGGACCAGGACCGACAGCATCGGCAGCTGCACCAGCGGCGGAATCGGCGGCTGCACTGGCGGCTGCATCGGCGGCTGCACTGGCGGCTGCATCGGCGGCTGCACCAATGGCGGCAGCAGGAGCAGCAGCAAGTGCAGCAACCAGAGCAACATCTGGCAGCACCAGCACGGCGGCGGCACCGGCGGCAGCATCAGCACCGGCATCAGGAGCAGCTGGAGAAGCAGCGGCAGCACAGCACATGCAGCATCATGACCGCCACCCACGTTCGAATCGGCGGCTGCATTGGCGGCTGCACCAGCGGCGACATCAGCGGCAGCAGCAGGAGCAGCAGCAAGCGCAGCAACTGGAGCAACATCTGGCAGCACTCACGGCGGCGGCACCTGTGGCGGCATCAGGAGCAGCTGGAGAAGCAGCGGCAGCACAGCACATGCAGCATTGCGACCGCCACCCACGTTATACCGCCGCGAACGCACCCGGCGCGAGACCATCGCTCGCGTTTCACCGCCGCGAACGCACCCGGCGCGAGACCATCGCTCGCGTTTCACCGCCGCGAACGCACCCAGCACGAGACCGCCACCGGTCCCACTGTTACTCTCGTAGATAGACTGTCCTTAATTTGTTCATTAAATAGTTTATAAATATATTTGCTTTACTGTTCAAAAAAAAAAAAAACATGTTGAAACCGGTCTGAGACCGGTCTTTCCAGGCAACGCAACCGTTAGAGACCGGTTACAAGCGGTTTGGTTGCGGTTGCACCAAAATGAGATAGGACCGCAACCGGTTGCGGTTGCAGTTGCCGCATTTTGGTCAAAAAAACGCAACTGGACCGGACTTTCACACACTAGCACCCCCGGACTTCGCTTCCGCTTCCGCTTGCAAAAATGCAGGCTATTCCTCCCCCCCTTCTGCTCCATGGCCCCCAACGCGCGCGCTGCTCCGGCACGCGGCGAATCCCATCTCCGCCTCCGGTGCACCCGGGCCCCGCTGTGCCTGCCAGGAACACGCCTGTGCCGCACAGGGCTCCATCGCTCTTTTTTCGGAGTTGTATTTGATTAGTAATTCTCTTGGGAAATGGGGGAAATTAACTACTATATCTTAAGTAAGCGTAGTGTTTGTGCTTTAGTAAGCGAAGTTTTTAAAAAAGAACTCTATATGGACATTGATGACTAACAATAAGAAAGTTCTGAGATTGAAATTAGAGGCGAACGCGTTCGTCACGGACGAGCGTCTAAAATTGGGCCTAACTGTTTTTAGGGCGTGACTACGGGCAGAAACTTGCCAACTCATTTTGACACCATATGGTATAAACATGTGCACACTGCAGTTGGATAGACAGAATTTAGCAAAGACAAAGCTTACCATGAGGTAGAAGATGAGGTACTACAAGAGTCTTCTTGCCTAAAAAATGATGATAAATAATATCACAGAAAGAAGGCAATGGTAGACACACCCGCAATGGTGATTCTGGTCAGGGATCAAGCCATGTAAGTGGTCTCCATTGCACGGTCGCTTGCATGTTTCACAGGAAACAGGGCAATGTCTTTGTTCACACACATGCACAGTGTGCTCTTCATTTCTGAGGAATGCATTGTCAGACCATTGTTTGCTGAGGAATGACATTCTCACTTTGGAACATGACATGTCTCAGAACACATGAAGGATTTCTTGTTTGGAAGCTTCAAGATAACCAAATCGCATGGCTCTCCGCACAGATGGGAGTTCATGCGGCAACTGGCGCGGAGCAGATACATTAGCAATGCGGATGTGGGGGTTCCTAAACCTACAGGTGATTTCCAGTATGACTCGCACTGTGTATAGGTGAGTGACATAGTAGGCGACGTCGTGGCCGGCTTGACTGGACCTACTTTTGACCGCAAGGTATAGCCATAGACTGTTCCCGTCTGCAGAAGGAGCAATAGTGGATGCATTTGTGATTCGTCAGGCAATCGTGGCCGCCCTCATGCAGGCGGCTCTGTATGCAAAAGAGGTTGCAGTTGTCGCACTGCAACTTGCAAAGCTGGATGCTGTCTCGCAGGTCTCTGACTGCGCTGTCAAATTTTCTGCGTAGCTCTTCGATGCTCGTGTCATCAGCCTGGAACCCTTCTATATTCGATTTCAGCCACTTATCGACGTGGTCTGTACGCAGATCAACAAGACGAGTCAAATGCTGTACAAGGCCTGACGTCCATTCAGACTCGTCAACGCGTTGCCTGAAAAGTATCCGGTCCCAGGACTTGAGCAAAATTTTGAATCGAAGTTCACAATCCGTTGCTGGAGTGTGCTGTCTTAGCGAAAACTGCGCGTCTGTATCCTCCGCTTCGATTACAAGGTCATCATCGAGATTCTAGGGTATTCAGTTTGACGTATAGCTACCTTTGGTTTTGCGCTCACCTTCAGCGACTCGAACTCGGGGACGACCTTAGAAAATCCAGACTCCAAGGCATTGGGCAAGATGTCGAGGAGAGAGCTCGCACGATGCGCGGCCATAGCCTCTAA
>QLOS01004736.1:0-13472 GCA_003313725.1 Russula sp. MG48 | reverse complement strand
ACTTAGTACCGGGCGGTGCCGGTGTAGTCGAGCAGTCAGGCGTGCTCACCGTGACATGATGAGGGTGTCCGTGGTGGAGCATGTTGCAAGTAGGACAGTCCCGTGGAGGTCGGAACGAGTGCTGCCACTAGCCTAGTACTGTACTCCATTCCACTTCTGAATGTTGACATGTGATATTCTCTCAAGTTTTTACAGCGATACAGCGACACATACTTGTATGTAGTCTCACTCATCCACACCCATCGGCCAGCACAGCCGTTCACACCTCTTATTCTTCTCGACCAACCCCTCTGCTACTGAAGAACACAGTACCTGGTTGTATGACTGGAAGCGCCGACGCTACGTCCTCACCTCGCATGTATATGCGAATTAAGGGTTCAGATCGATCCACTAGACCCAATCCGTTTCTACCCGTCCGACACCAGTGCCAGTGGTATTTATTCAGTCGCTTGACCATGCTCAGAGCTATCTTTCTACATCCTCAAACTCTCCCACAACTGTTTTTCAGTGCTCACCGTCACTCTTTTCCACCTCTCAATCTTTCCGTCGCTGTTAACTTAGCGTCAAGTCTTTCGTTTCTACCTCACCACAAACATAACAAAGCTGGCTTCTTCAAAAATGTCTGACATTGAGGCTTCCCTCATCCGCCCCTATTCCCCTCCCTCCTCTAAGCTTGCAAACCCTGGCCCTCTGTGAGTTCCCTGTTTGTTAATATGTTGTTATTCTACTTGATCTGACTCGTGATGTGTTTGATAGCGGCCTTTTTTCCTTCGCGTCCACGACGCTGATTCTTTCCCTTTACAACACTCATGCACGCGGTATTGACACTCCCAACGTTGTCGTCGGCATGGCACTCTTCTGCGGTGGTCTCGCCCAGCTCCTTGCTGGCATGTGGGAGTTCGCTACCGGCAATACCTTTGGTGCAACAGGTAAGTACTTTTGTGCGACTTTACGCGTATTTCTCAAATTTGACGTGATATTTGCCCAATAGCATTCACATCCTACGGTGCCTTCTGGTTGTCCTTTGCTACCCTCTTGATTCCGGCTTCGGGCGTCGGCGCTGCTTACAAGGCCTCTACTAATCCGGCTCAGGAGGTTGACGCTATTGCCATCTATCTTACTGCCTGGACGATCCTCACATTACTCTTCTTGTATGTCTCTTGCCCCGGTCCCCGCGTAGCGGCAGAACTCACACGCATAATTCTAACCCTCAGCCTCGCCACGCTCCGCAAGTCAGTTGGCCTGACTGCGCTCTTCTTCTGTCTCACGGTCACCTTCTTTGTACTTGCTCTTGGTGAGTATATGCGCGATTTGGCTTGCTTCGCTTGAACGTGGCTGATATACGCGATGGGTGAAAAGGTCATTACCAGAAGAGCGATGGCATTATTAAGACCGGTGGTATATTCGGCATTGTCACTGCGTTAATCGCATACTACTGTGGCCTTTCCGAGCTGCTCACTGACAATGACCTCTTCACGATCCCTCTCGGCAAATACACCCCCTAGGCGACTTGACAAGGGTCCTGCGCTCCTCCACCTGGTATTGGTAGTCCTCATGTTATGTTTTGTCCCTCCCGGCCTGAGTGTGGATACTTTGTGGCACCAAAGTGATGATTTCTGTTCTTTTTTATCCCTGTCATTTTTCGTCGTCCCGATCTGTCCTATCTGGCTTGGTGTCTGGTTAACACGCAAAATGCCAGTGCAGTAACCACGCTGCGCATACCATACGTATCTACTATCCCCCTTTTTCCGAGTCATGCGAATGCGTTGGCAATTGAATTTGTTTGGTGCGACGATTTGAAACCGGGGGGAAGTCTCGATCCACTTTCAGGAACGTTATTCCACCAGCCACACAAGGAGAGCGACTGAGCTGCCATCTTTAGTTAGCGGGAATGCCGTAGCGTGATTTGCCAACATACAGCACACAGCACACGAAAGAAGAGATGGAAGCATGCTTCTAGTCTATCACTGCTGTACCATTGGCACATTGAAGATCCCAATGATCATCGGCCATACAAATTTTATTTACTGTGATGTACAAAAATCATGATGCGCGTGATCCCTCGAATAATTTTACTTGGAAGGGCACTCACCCACATGGCAAGCCCAAACCTTGTAACCTAGCAGAGCAAAACATGAGCTTGCAGTCTCTGGGAAACTTGATATTGCCACCCCTCTCTCTCTGCCTGACGAGCCGACGCCCAGGACACTTTATCCCAATCAGCTGGGTCCGACGCCACCCGCCCCACATGTCACGTACGCCTGGCACCCAGCGAATATGTGCGCATGCCGTTCGACCCATCCAGAGTTCCGGACTGCGCGGCCCCCTTGATGTTCCACCATCCCATCCTTTCATGCCGCAATGCGGTCGAGCAGCGCACGCACGCAGGAATGATGTGCAGCGCTAACTGCTCCTCTCCGTGCTCGATCGCGTCCGAGTCCGTCGTCAGCGTTGGCTGACCTACGTCGTGGCCACACTGGCATGTGAGTTCTGTATCTCTTTTTTTGCCTCTTATATGTAGGATGAACGACCCATTACGGACTTGTGAGGGAAAAACAAAAAAGGAATACTCTAGATCTCTCACTTCTGGAGCGTTCTGCTGGTATGTCGCGTCTCCCTTCGTCAACAACAATATCCTGTCGCTCTGTCCCTCGAAAGTCCTCCACAAAAGGAACAGACAACGCAAGGCTGCTCCTGAGCAGCGGTAGTGGCCACATAGTAAGTCGTGTTGTTAGCTTACTAGTCCGTTTTCTTCCTCCATTGCGTCACATGGAAACCCAGGATTTGCAACACGAATTTGAGGATGTCTTCCAGGCTAATGCAATGAGCACTAGTAGCGCGCACGCGAGTTCGAAGATGAAAGAGAGAGAAAGATCCCTGTTGTTCGACCGCGAGTGTGTGACGGCGTAGTAGCTCAGATTAACGCAGCGAGAGTCGAGGGAAGGAGGAAAAGGAATTCACGCTAAGTCGTTTCGAGAACCAGGAGGAAGTCCTATATAGCTTCACTTCACTGCCCTTCAGCAGCTTCTACTGTAGCTTATATACAAGTGAGTGCGTCAATATCTTCGGCCACCATGACGACCGAGGTACATATGAAGCGAGGGGAAATGTGTTGGTCATTTTAAAGTGTGAAACGGCCTTTCAGTAAAACGGCAATGTAGAGAGTGTAAGGGACGTCGGGCGCGCGGTTTAAGAGTCGGAGGAAAAGATATCCGAAGGCTTTCGTGGCATCGGGCGACATCGGGTGGGTGAGATATGGGGAACAATGATGTATCTAGAGAAGGGGAATGTCTGATATGCGTGGTATTTGAAGAGCGACGACGTTCAGGTAAATTTCAATAACAATCGACTAGAGACAAAGGGGAAAGTGAGGGTAAAATTAGTGAAGGGCGCACTGAGAGTCCCCATTCGAGTTTTTTTGTTACGTGGCTCTTCGACGAGGGAGGTTTCGGAGCGTCGATGAAGTCGAGAGACAAGCCGCGGAACGGAAGGACGCCTCAGATGGTGTCACGGGCGCTCCGAGCGGCACATTCCGAGCGCAGCGGCATGATCACCTTACTTCAAGCCATCTCCAACAAGCACAGGCATAGCCCTATACACGCTCACAGTTAAATACGAGACCAAGGATAGCTCAACCAAGCGCGACTCGTCTTCTAATTTTCAGATGATGTGGCTTCCGAACAAAGATGCTCCTGCTGAGCTGGCACCGCCGCTCCTCCGCTGTAACATCTAACCCGCGTCCTTGGCGTTCTTGTTGTTTCACGGAATCTACCTCTCTACATCCATTGAGGGCCACTCCAACAGCAAGTTGACACCTTAGTTCAGAATCCGATTATCAGTGGCCTGTGGGGTCGGTTCTCGTTTGCATCTAGACATGAAAATGGTGATGAGTTTCCCATAAGGCAATCGATTTCGGCACTGCTCTCGGTTATAATCGCACAGGCTGGAAATACTGGACTGGTCTTACGTCGTTCGCCATGCCTTGTCGTGTTAGCATTCCTACGCGAAAGCCTGAGCTCACTCTTAGGACACCCATTTATGCCAAAATCTCGACACTGATTAGCATTGTACCTCGTAGCTATCTTGTATCTCTTAGCTTACCATTCTAATATTCTCTGGTGTGATTGGCTGCGTTGGTATGAACGACTAGGTTGTCACGTTGAGTCGGGCGTCCCTGGTTCCAGCGTCATGAGAATCGAGACTGCCTTTCCTACTGTCCCTCTTGCACTTCCGTGATCACGACACCACGCCCGTACGGAAGCGACCACTCGCTGTCCCACAGTGGCAAGTCCCACCTTGCTGGTTACATCCGGACGTCATGGTCCGTTCCTACATTTACGCCCAATTGAGGTCACTCTCATCTTCCACCCCACTTCGTCGGTACCTCACGGCGCGATCACCTTCTCTGATTCCACCTGTTAACTTTCTCCACTCTACGCTTCCTCCACCCCTGGTGTCGGTGGCCAAGATTTCTATTTCGCGACAAGCCCTCCGGTGGTTCTCTTGGAGTCTTCGCTATCCTTTTTCCTTTTTTAAGGTCAGATCTCTGCCCATGTGGGTTTCTTTTTCCGTTTTTCTTTCCGTTCCCTACACCAACGTACTACATACTATATTCGCTTATCGTGCAATCCTAGGTGGGTTCTCCCATCCGCAACAGCCCTATGTTTTTGCCCTGCAATCTCGTTTTCGGCTTCATCCCTGTTTGCTCTCTCTCTCCTTCCTCACGTTTAATATCAGACAGTCTGTTGCACTCCACAACCTTCAAATTGTGCGTCCTATCCTTCCCCTTTGGTGGAATCCCATTTATATATCGCATATTTCCCATGCCTCCAGGATCAAATTCTCGTGCTACCCGGGGCGTGCAGAATGCCCGCTGCAAGAGGAGGTATCGGCGTGAAAATGAGATAAGATATTTGTGAGTGCGTTGCCCTTCCCCCTGCTCCACGGAACCTCTGCCAACGCTCGGGCCTCTTGTAGCCGCTGCACATCGGATTGATGACGGAACTTATGCGTCATTTATTCTTTCCCACACCAATGCATTGGCGCCACTTCATAGCGGTCTTTCCAGTGCGCTATTGAGCAACATGGCCACCACACACCACAATGACAACAGCTCTATGGCATCGCTTGCCCCTCCTCTGTGTGAATGGCAAGTGTTCAAGGTATCAACGACTGGAAACTCAGGCTGCACCTCGGATGCGCTACTCACTCATCGCCTGTCCCACCCTCGGGCGTGCAAGATGCGTTTTTTTTTCCCGTGATGTCGACAACCAAAGTCACCCAAGCTCTGCATGGTGAACACACACTTGACTGTCGATCGGCTGCCGGACGGAGCCGCCATGTTTCTCCAATTTCTCCGGGAGAGTGCGCACAGCCCTTCACATTGCCAGATTGATCCACGCCTCATCTTCATTTTGTCCCCAACTGAATGGAACAGTCCTCATATGTTGTATAGTTGGGAGTGATGGGCCGTGTAATCTATAAGGATGTTACTTATCTTCCAAGCGCGTCTGAGCACTACCCCTGTGGGTGGTCAGCGGTCGCTGCTGCATTCTATATATCCGGTGTTCTCCTGCCGAGGACACCATTGCATCGTTCGTCACATCTACGAACAAAAAACTACACCAAATGGGACTCAGAGTTGGTGTTGGTCGCCACTGTCGCCCGAATGACTTTCATAATCAGCCCATTTCTTGTGGCGGTGTTAAGAACACACGAGCTGATCCATGAAGCCATGAGCGGTGCGCGGTGCGCACGTGTATAAACCATCCGTCAACGAGGACTGCGACTTGGCCTCGTTATATATCTACTGCAGCTGTCGCTCTGCTACATTGTCGACATCACTGTCGATGAGTTCTCCAAAGTACGTCTATATCCTCACTAGTCCCACTGGCATTGGAAAAGCGCCCGACTGACTCGGTACTCACCAATCTCTAACCAGTCGCACTCGAAAGCCCATCAGCCATCCACCCATGAGTTCAAGGGCAGGAAAGCATGTTGTGCGTCACCGGAAGGAATTCTTTAATCAACAAGGGCGAAGTACGTCCGTCTCATGCTCAGCGCCTGGAACGCTGATCACTGACTTTTATGGTGCAGACACTATTTCTTTCCAACGCGTGACAATCGGATCCCTCCCTGACAATGTACTCCTGGACGTATTCGATTTCTGTGAATTAGTTGGATACCCATACCACAGGTGGCTTAGGCTAGTGCACGTATGCCGAAGATGGCGATACCTCGTGTTTGCATCGCCCCGCCGTCTCGGTCTGCAATTTCGATGCCGAGCGACAACACCTGTGAGGGAGATACTGGATGTCTGGCCGCCCATGCAAATCATCATAGACCATTCGCAAGAATCGCAACCAACACATCTCGATGGAGATAACATCATCGCCGCACTCGAGCACCCTGATCGCGTGTGCAAAATTACGCTCTGGAATCCAACGAGTTCTCTATGGGAACGAGTCACTACAGTGATGCAGGAGCCATTTCCGGTGCTGAGACATCTTCACCTTGGTTATAATGGTCAGACACCACTGGTGCTTCCCGATACCTTCTTGGGAGGATCTGCCCCACATCTAGAGTTAGTCCATTTCGCTGGCATTCCATTTCCGGCATTACCAAAACTCCTTTTGTCTGCACGAGACCTTGTCCATCTCACGCTTTGGAGGGTACCACATACCGGGTACATTTCGCCCGAAGCGATGGTCACATGCCTGTCCGCGTTGACCAACCTCAAATACCTTGGCATCGGATTCCAATCCCCGTCCTCCCGCCCCGATCGGGGAAGCCAACGACCACTTCTGCTGACACGCGTTGACCTCCCCGCTCTCACAGAGTTGGAGTTCACAGGTGTTAGTGAGTACTTGGAGGACTTCTTGGTCCAGATAAACACTCCTGTTATTACCACCATCGATATAGTGTTATTCAATCGGGTCATCTTCGACATTCCACAACTCTTCGAGTTCGTCGGTCGCACAGAGGCGCTTGGGTCAGTCAAGCGAGCGGAGCTGTTCTTCAGTAAAGGCTTTGCCTATCTCTCCGTTCATTACCCTGATTCGCCACAGAGGTGGAATACCGAATTTCTAAATGTCAGTGTACTGTGCGACGCGTTCGATTGGAAAATCTCGTTTTTAGTGCAGATATGCAGCCAGCTTTTCCCTCTCCTCTCCAGTGTGGAACGGCTTGACATCAAGTGCGAAAATATAGATCCATTGGATTGGCAAGACGACCTGGATCACACCCAATGGCTGGAAATATTTCGCCCCTTTATCGCTGTGCAGAGCCTGCACATCAGGGATGGTCTGGATGAGCTCATTGCGCCCGCACTGCAAGAGCTCACTGGGGTCAGAGTCATGGAGGTGTTACCTGCGCTTCGCAGCCTTTTCGTTACAGATCCTGACCCATCGGGATCTGTGCGAAAAGCCATAGAGCCATTCATCACTGCACGCCAGCTCTCCAATCAGCTCGTCACTGTAGGCCAGGCGGGCCGAATCTCTAGAAAGTATTAATTCGTGCCAATAAATGCTCTCCACTACCTATTTTGTTGGTGCTCGACGCTATCTACTTACTAGCCACCCCTCCTATACTCCCGCTGTTCGATACTCGAAAGCCCGTCGCTTTTACTACTCCACCATGCTCTCCTTGTATAATATCTTGTAACTCAGTTCTCACCACGCCCGATGTATTCGTGTATTCAAATTGATCAGATTATCGCTCATTTTACAGAAATTAAGCAGTACGTCGAGGTAGTGCCTCTGAATTAACCCGGGACTGGTCGTTACAGTGCCTTCTCCTGCCCGTCGCTGTTGCCTGATCTCATCAGCATCTCTGCTACCTCTCTTTATATTATAACACACGGACAGTCTTGTGGGTGGCTTGCATCACGCTGCGCTAGGGCTCGGTCAAAAGTCGTATCTGCGTGAATGCCTCAGCCTGCCGGCGGGGGTTATAAACGATGCCCTGTCGTCGTCTAAGTGGCATAGCTGGCACGTAGACTCCGTATTGGCACGATTGGATTGAGAAACCATGAGAAGAGGGGACCCACCACGTCCTGGAAACAAGCAAAATCCCCGCGTCGTTCGCTTAGTTGCATGGCCAACGAGCCGTCGCACAATGCACCCATCCAGGTTGCAGGACCCTGAGTCCGAGTCGAGGATATAGACGTCACCACCAGGAGCTGCTGCTGTGGGCCATAGGTCGCAGCGTCGACGTCACGATTTGCCTCGGCACCGTCCCTCTCGTAGTGCTATCCTGGGCTCGCCAAACTGTTAACTGAGACGATCTGACATTGAGAATGTCAGCATATACCCACAATTGCGCTACAAATACCAAATTAGGTTGGGGACCTAGACCAAGAGAAGCATCAGGATGAGAAGACAGGGATGACGGAATGAAGGGGTGAGAGCGCATATCATAACGGCGATAATCCGGGATGTTGATGAGTAACATGAGATGATGACAACAAGCAGAATATGAGGACGGGGACGGCGAGCCAAGATTGATCGACGGAAATCATTGGGAAATCCTGGATAGGATGAGAAGCGCACGAGGCGGTGGAAGCTGAGTCGGAGACATGGAGACTCGGAAGCAACGCTGGCACCGCCATAGCCTGGAAAGTAGCACAAAAATGACATGAAATTAAGAGTGAAGGGATGCGATGAAGTAACCGCTCGATATCCAGTCAGACAGCAGCAGTGGGGAAGAACGATAGCATGACGAGTGGACACAACGCCACGAGGGAATCCCTTCGTTGTCGTCCAGCTGGATGGTGCTACACTGCTCCAATGAACAGAGTTCATAGCCCTGTCTTTCCCATCTGTCTGGCCTGCGGAGAGGAGAGGTCTTCCTTGTAGTGACACGGTCTCTGGTTATGCAAAATTGTTGGGAAACGAAACGTGTAAATACTGTCCATCACGTGTCTTAAACGACATGTCTCGTGACGTCTCGTGCGAGGTTCTCGATTGTGGCGGCGTGATCAATGGTGGCGGCGTGATCAATCAGTTTTTGAAAAGATTGTTGCGCTGTACTGCCAGTGTGCATTCCCGGAGTTTGCTACCATCCTTACACATACTTCCGTCACACCACTATTATGCGGCAGATACAAAGCCTCGCCACGCTCCAATTATGAGATAGGTTCCAGTAAGACTACTACAGTATCTCGACAGGTTGGTGTATGTAAATCGTAGCGTAACCAAGCTCAAGGAAATACGGTACGACATGGTCTCTCAGAAGGCGAGGATATGTAGTTTCTTCAGGTGACTGCAGTCGTGCTAGCTCCCAAACAATTAGCAGCCTTCCTTCGTTAGTGGACATGCCCTCGGGACACACCTCGAACACTAGCAACGCACCCCAGCAAGCCGCGAAACGCAGCTGAGATCCGCGGACATTGCGCAGAGCAGGAGGGAGCTTCTCCGCTGGGATCTGGCGCTCCATGATAGCCCTCGACGCGTACTCAAGCCAGTGACCGAGGAATGGCTCATGGGATACGCTTACACTTACATGCCGATATTGCAGACAACGCTCCCACCCCATGAGCGCCCGAACAGGGACAAGCAGCTCCTGAACAGTCCCCGACATCGTTGTGATCTGGATGCCAATCACGCGCTCAGTGGCGTCTGCGTGGAAGTGACCGGGTGGCGCACCCCCCCGGGCGGTGACGTCCGGGAAGAATCGGAGGGAGAGAACTTTGCTGAAGTTGTTGGAAACGGGTAGCACATAGCTGCGAACAAGGGGCGGCACTCCCTGCCGCACCTGTTGGGAGTACTGGTAGACACTTAGGACGATCTCGCCTGGGGACCCAGGCCAGCGGGTGAGGACGACAAAGGTGCCGTCGTCGAGGAAAGAGAAAGGGGTGTCATCGTAGCTCCCGACTTGCTGTGCGATCAATCAGTTTTTGCTTATCATACTGCGTTTCACGATAAAAAGCTTTGCAGAGGCTGCGTACCATGTTCACGTGAAGTAAACCGGTCTTCCAGTTCCAGATGAGCAGAAAATCGACCCATTCGTCATTGTGCAAAGTTATGGCACCGATAAAGTCGCCGCTTATCTCATGTTTGCTACGCCTCAAAGAAACGTACCAGGACCCCTTAAGACCAAAGTCCGAAAGGTGAAAGATACCCCCGTTGGCAGAGAGGGCGTGTGGCTGACCAGTAGAGAGTGTGAGCATCAGCACGCTGCAAGGGCAACAACCCTCGTGAGTAGATACGCATAAAGAGAGATGGTGAAGGGGTGAAGATGCCAACCGACCAACTGTGGTCAGAGCTCAGCAGGACTGCCAACAGGTCTTGTGTCGCGTCAATGATGAAAGGATCTACAAAAAATCCCAACTCGATCTGCCAACGCCGTCCTGGAACGCCACGCAACGGCGATGGAATGGACTGCACGACGAACGACTGGACTCCCCGGTTCCGGCGGATAGGCAGCACGAGGGTCCCGGCAGAAACATAAGGAGGGGTGTATGGACGATAGATATCGAGAGTGAGATGGTCGCTCCAGGAGAATGTGCGCCACGCCTCCTCGTACGCCTTTAGTAGCTCAAACCGGCTCATGACGGTAACAGGACTTGGCGGTCCGTCGCATAATCCCCGCCCGGCGAGCGCAAGCATATATCGTAAAGAAGTACTGGTACTGACGATATCTAGGAGGTGCTTGCATGTCTGCCAGTGCAGGGAGGTCAGTCGGACGAGCGAACCGGACAGGAGAGGAGTGGAGTGGAGAGTGGACGAACCAACGCAAAGTGGATCAATGAACGGGCATCAAGCATGGTCGCAACGGCGGTAATGAACTCTATGGGCAGACAGAGAAGTAATGACAGCAACATGTGGGTCGTCGTGGGGGAGGAATAGAATAAGGGGAGCAGAGGTCACATGATAAGTAATGCCTCCTAAAGCCCCTCTCTCCAACGCCCAGGCACTTTGCTAGAAGCACTGGGTCCCAAATCCATGGTGAGGTAACTGCGCGTTTGTGCCGCGGTCATGGGAAAGCAAATGCCATTTTGCCAAGGTTGAATTTGAGTATGCTGTATGTAAAGGCGTTTGGCTGTGCTCCCTCAAGCCATAGGACCGAGTTCTGGATAGGAAGCTTGGACAGTCCACTGGCGTGAGCGTCTCCAGTGCATGGCCAGCGAGCCGTCACACAACGCTCCCAGCCAGGTTGCAGAGCCCCGGACCTCACCACCGGGAGCTGCTGCTATGAGCCATAAGTCGCAGGACCCGGAGCGTCGACGTCACGATTTGCCTCTGCAACGTTCCTCTCGTAGTGTTGTGTTGGGCTCGCCAAACTGTGAGTTGAAACGATCTGACACTGAGAATATCAGCAAAAATCAAGAACTGCGTTACGGATGGAAGACTACGTTAGGGATATAGGCCAAGAGAAATATTATGATGAGAAGACGAGGATGACGCAAGAGGAGGTGAAGGGGGCACCGTGACAACGATAATTCGACGTTGATGACTTAAATGAGGTGGTGACAACGAGGAGAATTTAGGACGAGGACGGCGAGCCAAGATCGATTGAAGGAACTTATTGGGAAACCCTGGGCAGGATGGGAAGGGAAGTGCACGGGACGGCAAAAACTGACTCGGAACATGGGAACAACACTGGCATCGCCACAGCCTAAGAAGTGATACAAAAATGACATGACATTACGACTAAATGGGCACGATGAGGTTAACTACTTCAGAGAGCAGCAGTGGAGAACCACCACTGGTGGACATACCCACCGACACTGCCAAAACGAAACCAAATAAGCCCGTCTTTTCCATCCGTCTGGCCTGGTTACCAACGCGTTGCTTTGCACACCCTAATTGAGGTGCAACCCTTCTCTGCTATCCGCTACCTTCTCGTGCCGCCCATAACTCTACTAGTACTCAACAATGGATTTTGTAGAACTTGGCTCTGGAAAAGAATTGGGCGAAGACTATTCCTGTAGCACATAGAAGCAGTCTTGGGAGAGGTCCTTGTGGTTCTCTGGTTATGATATATTCCGACGAAATATTTCCAAAGCGGCGGGGATGGGGCAGAGAGACTTGGAGCGTCACATCGGAGGAGTGTGTAGGTGCTTGATCAAAGGAGCCTCACCTCACCTCACGACTGTCCACCTTAGTTCATGTTCCCACGGCACGCAACTCCGACTTTCCAGCGCACTATCCCTCACACGGCCACCATCTGTCCTGATGATACTAGTTCTATGGTGTCCTTCCCTCCTTTCTCTGTGCGAATGGAAAGGGCGTATTGTGTCAACCACTGCACCTTGTCACCACTCGTTGCAGTGCCCCACCCTCTGGCGCGCAAGAACTGTGTTTTGTTTTCCCTGGTGTTGACGCCCAGAATCAGCAAGTACTGCATGACGGACACTCAATTCACTTCGACTGCGGGATAGAGTTTCCCCGCGAGAGTACGCACAGCCGCATCACACCGCCGAATTGATTACTGATACGCTTCATCCTCGCCGCTGTGCCCGCAACTGAGTACAGTGGATTCTAGAAAACTCTTCATATCCGTCCCATACAGCTGGCAGTGATGGGCTGTGCAACCTGTGAGCATGTCACTTATCCTACAAGCGCCCTCGAGCGACTAGGCTGCGGCTGGTCAGCGTTCACCACAGGGTTCTATGTGTTCTACGTATAGTGTACAGTGTTCCTCCTTCTGCGTCATTGTATCGTTCGTCACAACCGCAGACAAAGCGCTACGCTTACAGCTATCTGCAAAATGGTAGACGTTTTCGAGATTCGCTCATATGCGCCTTTGCTTACGGTAAACAACCCAGCTTAGTAAAGGCAACAAACAAACCATGACGCAACATATTTGATGTACAGTCGACTCTCACATAAGGCATACCCCTCGGTCACGCCATATTTCTATCACAACTCATACCAAGTGCTCCGGACCAATCTACAATGAAAGAAGGATATTATATTGATATTTGGAATGAGGTCCGTTCACCCTCATCTCCTTGTAGTCACCCTTCCGAGTGTGATTGAGGGGTATGCCTTATATGAGAGTTGACTGTAGCAGTCAAGTACTACTGTAGCTGTAATGAGATTCGGAAGGCGTTGCCAGTGGCACGGTCCCTTACATAATCGACGCATTCCTTCCGTGGCGGTGGTACAGTTCACATTGAGAAGTACTCCACGAAGTGAATTGGAGTGGTAACTGTTGTAAGGCGAGACATGCCGTTACGCTCGGAATGAGGTGCTTCGGAGCGCCCATGACACCTAATCCGTTCCCCTCAGCGGCCTTCTCCACATGCATCCTAGGTCCTCATACATCGCCGCTTTCTTTGACAAGCCAAATTCATTCCCTACACTACCATCATTCTTGTCTGTGTCTCAGTCGTAATATCACGCCCTGGTATATAAGCTACAGTAGAAGCCCTGTTGAAGGGCAGTGAAGTAAAGCTATAGCCATATAGGACTTCCTCCTCGTTAAGCAAACGTGTCGACGTGAATTCCTTTCCCCTTGTCTCTCTC
>QLOS01004733.1:0-36096 GCA_003313725.1 Russula sp. MG48 | reverse complement strand
GACTCGAGACATTTCTCTACTTATTTTTTCTCGGACAGGTAGACATATCTTTCGCCGGGGTTTGGCAACGGAGGTGTCCACCCCACCGCCGGCGACACAGGCGCATCCCAACCCCAAGAGGACGCCTCCACCACGTCCAAATCTACACACCGCAGTCATCCTGAACCGCTCTCCCATCCTCACCCGCACGCCGACGTCCTTCGAACGCGCCTACTACGCCTACCAAGCGCGCGTCCAACGCGCGCTGCACAACCCGTTCCCGCACGACTTTTACTTCAAGCCGGGCTCCCTCCTCGAGTCCAAGTTCAACCTCGAGGAGCGCAAGCGCGACCGCAAAGCCTTCGGCCCCGGTTTCGGCGCCGACCACCCGCTCGCGCCCGGTGCCGGGGTGACCGCGCAGGACCTGAAAAAGTTTGGACGGGACGAGGACGAGACGCCCGCACCGCGCGTGCACGCGAGCGACGCGAGCGGCGACGTGAAAAGTCTCGATAGGAAGGGTCAGCGGAATCTCTACCTTCTGATTCAGCAACGGAGGGCAGACTCGACGGATGCGGCTGCTGCTGCTGCTGCTGCTGCTAGTAATGTGTGGAAGTTCCCAGAGATTGCGGTCTCCGACAACGAGCTGCTACACGAAGTAAGTAGCCCCTCGCCTTTCTGGCTGTCGTAGTTCATGTCCTCCGCAGTCTGCTGCACGCGATTTGAAGGAGTTATGTGGGGAGGCCATGGACACCTGGATTGTCAGTCGCAATCCAATCGGCCTCTACGAGATCCATCCTGCAACCCCACCCGCCGATCCGGCTGCACCCCAAAAGGTACTTCTCATTCATCTTCGCCAGTTCAAAATGACTCAATCGTTGGAAGACTTGCGTATTCTTCTTCAAAGCACACATCATGGCCGGTCAAGTAAAGCCAGGCAAATCTGTCACCGACTTTGCGTGGCTCACGAAAAAAGAGATCGCAAAACGCGTTGATATGCGGTACTGGGATGGTATTAAGGATATGTTGTCCGACTTTTAGATCGCTATTGCTAATCACGAATAATTCTACTACCTGGCAAAACGTCGCTTGTGGCTTGTCGTTTGCCCAGACCCCATGCGAGTGAAGAAGGGAGGTCGAAGGAGCGTGTTACCGAGGAGACGAAATCGCCCGTCTCATCTCCGGTCTCTTTTGCGCATCATCAAAGCGACGCACAATGACTTCACATTTGGTTGTTTTGCAGATGTGCTTCGACCCGCCTTTGATAGCGTCTGAGAACAAAGTTAGACCCGCGGCGCGTTCGACGGCGTCGACTGGCAAGAAAGGGCATTCAGTCCATAAATTCACGGGGCGGCAGCAGCCGGTGACGGTGCCATTTACCAGGAACCACGAAGCTCTCCAGCGGTGTCTCGTCCGGAATGGCAGCATTTGGGAGCACAAATGCTCCCGTAGAGATTTCAGGTGCATGAGGCGTCGAGGGTGACGACGGCCGCGCGGCCAGAACGACCTTGGCGAAATGCGTCGGAACGGCGACATTTGGCGGGCTGCCGATCACTTCGTAGGTCTTACATTTTGATGGGGGGGAGGGGGGGGATTGATGAGTAGGGAAGCGTGTCACCTCAACCGCGCGGGGTGTGTTAGATGTGGGCCACTCACGACGCGCCATTTCCCGTCGGTCTCTTTACGTGGG
The DNA here is from genome assembly GCA_003313725.1 of Russula sp. MG48. Classification (NCBI taxonomy): domain Eukaryota; kingdom Fungi; phylum Basidiomycota; class Agaricomycetes; order Russulales; family Russulaceae; genus Russula; species Russula sp. MG48. The sequence continues at coordinate 34,430 of QLOS01004733.1, read as the reverse complement.
AGATACAACGGGATGGTGAACACGTACACATCGGCGAACGAGCTCGTCAACTGGCGACACCACGCTTCGAGGTAAGCCCAATCTACGGCACAGGAGCGAGGCAAGGCGAGGCGAGGGATCAACGTCAGCATGCGCAAAACTTAGGGTACCAGGCACGACGCACAGTGGCGATTAAAACCGACGCCAACTTGTGGCGCGATGTTAGACAGTAGAAACGTCTCATCCATGGCTTCCTATAACGCTAGCTAGTTAGATTCGACGCGTAATACTGGACAGATGATAGCCATGCAATGGCTCCTGACCTGCGACCGCTTCGCATCCGCAGCTGGTACCCTGTATGAAAAATAAAATGAAATAAACAATTAAGACTTCTTAGCGCGACGGCAACGACGCGAATCGGCGGCCCAAACAGAGAGATGATGGGCACACGCACATGTGCCCACGATCATAGCCGCTCCGGAAGTAATCCTGCAATTTTGCGCGGAACTGAGCCGGGAGAGACTCGTCCTCTTGAAACGTCGACCTTTCGCGATCCCCCGCATTGCCGTTCGCTGCCGCTGATGTCGGCTCGCGAGGCGACTTCCCGAGCGAAGCGAGCGTCAAATGCTCTGCGGCCTGAGAATAGAATTAAATATCAAAGTGGTGGTGGTAGTGGTGGTGGCTGCGACACTGACCCACGCAGGATGTCGCATTCGACGATCATACGCGGCCACATACGCTTGACGTACGAGTTGGTCGGAAATGGGGCCTGCATCCCAGATACTGTACTCAGAAAGAGCAAACAACAAAAACTCTCGTGACGTTGCGTACCAGGATTGCCGTATTTTAGAACAGGGCCGACTGCAGTCGCTGCCCCTGCAGAGAAGCGGATGTCGCCAGTGACACCGACCTCGATGGGTGCTTTTGAGCTGGTGACCCGAGTCGTGCCACTACTAGTGGTTGGCACCGTTGGAGCAGACGGAGTCTCCCTTTTTTTGGAGGCGTTCAAAACAGCTACGGCGCCTCCACCTACAGCAGCGCCTAGGGCAAAGAAAGTGGCGCGGATGATGGTCGAGGTAGGCATGGCCATTTAGGGTCGCGCTTGCCCTACGCGTTCAAGTTTGGAGTACATGCGCGCTTACAGTAATTGACGCGGTCAGATCGACATCGTGATCTTCTATCAACACATTACCCAAAAGCATTAAGTGGGTAAGTCACAACTACCAATGCACGTAAAAAAACAAGTACGCTTATATATCAACACGGTTAAGGGGAAGACGGAGAGAGACAAGCAGATCACTTTGTCTTGCGCAGCAGGAAATTAGGGACAGCCAGAAGAAAAAAGAGCCCAGTCGCAGACTTATGAGTTACACAAAATTGTCTGGAAGTTTAAACAAGAGTAACGTGGATATGTGATTGAGGATAGCCGCAAAATTCAGACATTTGAGAGTACTTGCAAGGCTTGCGACAGTGTGCCATCGTCGGATATGCCATGCAAGCAGAAATACTCAGATTTTGTCATCCCTCGATGCACCTCACATCTCCAGTGGCTCGTGAGAGCGGGTATCCAGACCGCGTAGTGCAGAACTCTCGCTAGCCACGACACGTTCCCTGCGGCTGCCGAAACCACCCACACCCGGGCCACGCGGCTGCCGCACGACGCTGCTAGTCGGACTTTCGAGCCGGTCTGCACTGCCAGGAGTGACAACGCTTGTGGGTAAGCTTGGAACCGGCGGCACCGTGTCAAACGGGCTGGAATTTCCGAAGAGCGAGCCAAAGCCCCCCAAGCGCCGTGAAGGAGACGCGATTGTCGCGTAGCCTTCACGAATGTTGCCATTCGAAGAGCGCGTATTAAGTCGGGGCGCCTGCGAGCGCAGTGCACCCATATCAGGCATGGACTTCTTCACACGTAGTGTTTGAGAAAGTCCACCAGGCGGAGAGGTCGGCGAGAGATAAGCGGAAGGCATGCGTTGCAGGCCCGGGTGATGGTTACCTTGTTGTCTCTGGTGGGCCAAGCGTAGGCTTTAGCACAATCTGATGACGACGAAAAACTGTAGACGAACCTTTTCTGGATCGATCCGGGTGACTACGGCATGCCGTTCTTCACCTTCACCAATAGAATAGTGATATACGCCGAGCTTCTGGGCAACCAGGTGCACTATTCGACGCTGCTTTGGGGTGAGCGTCCTGGAAAATGCAAGTTCGTCCCTCATGTGGTCATCTTTGAAAAGCAAGATACGAGAGTAGATCTCCAATGTAGATGGGTCATTGAGATCCAGCTCATTTGAGGTCGAATTCCCCTTCAGGGAAGGGCTAGGTGTGACAGGAAGCGCCGGAGGTGGTGTTTGGATGCCGTACGACTGTGACGTGGGGATTGGAGGGACAGAGGGCGGAGAATACTGTTGTGGAGACGGGTAGTTTGTCCCGGAGTACGAGCGTTGCGGGGTGAAGGGAGGGGCAATGACTGGAGGAAAATCATCGAAAGGTGTTTGTGGAGCGGCCTGGAGTTGGTGCTGCTGATGTTGTTGCTCTTTTTCAAGCTGCATAGAGCGCATGCGCCGAATGGCCTTTTCCCGCTCGATGCGCTCCTTCTCTCCGGCCTGCAGAACCTTTTTGTATTCAACGCGTAATTTGCGACCCTGTACATCGAAACCATTCAACGCAGCGACGACGGCATCCGCATCTGAGGCCTGCCGAAAATTGGCAAAGGCAAGACCCCTGAAAGAGCCGGACTGATCCAAGTGGTAGTTGAAGGCATACGGAGTTGGAATGGACAAGGAAGCCTGTGTAAAAAAAAAAAAAAAAAAGATAAAGAGAAGCACGGAAAAGTGTGACAGCGAACATACGATGATGTCCAGAAGGGTCTCGCGTTTGACATTAAAAGGGATATTTTTGATGACGATCGCAGTGGGTATAATCTCGTCATCGGAATTCTGACCGGGAGGTGGAATGCCCGGGGGAGCATTAATGTGTGGGAGAGGTGGCGAACCACCGCCCGAGGAAAGATCCGAGTTGTTGGGGGAAGATAGAGAGCGATTATCAGGGTAGGCAGCACCTCCATCGAGCCATTGCTGTGAAAAAGTTCGCATACGGAGATGGTAGAGACTTGATAAATGACCAACGGTAAGAAGAAGAAAGGTGCGTACAGAAGGGAGACCAGCGCGAGCAGGCTTGTTCTTGAGAGGAGACTGATTCATACTAAGGGGAGTGAAAGGGGACTGGCTCGGGAGGCCATGAGGAGACGTAGCAAAATGGTACGGGGGCCTGACATTGCCAGCGCCGGTGCCGTCGTAGTCGTAAGTGTCGTGAAGACGTTGATGGGTTGGTTGAGAAGCGAGCGACAGCGAGGCGATATCCGGAGTAGGTGAGGAGGTCATTATGGTGATTGGGGGTGACAAGGAGGATGAAGATGTTTTGTTGATGATGATAAAAATCCGGCACAGACGAGAAAACGCAGAACAATGAAACAAAGTATATCGACCAACGGCAGAAAAAACAAACAAACAAACGAAGTACTAAAAAGCGTGAACCCCAGTCGTGCGAGTTGTCAATTGAGTATTAGCCTGAGCAAGGGCGAGTCAAAACTCATTCGCGCTCTTTCGCTTTTCGCCCATACACGGCATAACCCGATCGACACAGCGCAGCACTCGTTTTGCTAAAACTACTAATATCCTTCGCTACACAACCCCTACCGCCGCTTTAGGTGGCGCTACAACCATCCCGATATTGGAAGGAACGGATGACATCGATCGAGAATGATCCCAAGGTCCCCGCATCTTTCCAACGCTACTCGATGTCAAAGGCGATGGCGATTCTTGGAGCCCTTCCGAACCATATCCCCACTCTGCAATTGGCGTTCTTGTTCCAACAGATTGCACCCGCTCGCGAGAGGGGGGTCTCCGAGCAATCACCGACGGAGGGTGAAAGATAGGCCTCGGCATCGATGGCAGTGTGAACTTGGCTTTGCCGCGAGGCGGCAATGGCCCATTAAAAAGGAGAAGAGGCGTTGGAGGAGGTCGACGGGGCATGGTTGACGAGTGAAAAATGTCCTGATGTCAACGCGTCTTGAGCAATGCACATAAAAACAACAACATAGCGACAAACCCGTTAAAACCGCCTAACGATTGAAAAAAAAACTTATTTCGGCTCGACCGAGAGACGAGGGATCAACCCAAGTCAAGTAGGAGTGAAAGATTGGATTTGATCAAGTCGGACGGAACGACAGAGACATAGCGACAGCGCACGGATGCTAACGGCCGCAGCAACCGGATGACAAAGCAAAATCCGAGGACAGAGGTACAGATTGAATCATATAATACACCGGTACCACACAAAATGGGGGTATCTACTGTATCCAGCATAGCCACTCTAAGCTGCCGACTCGTCACTGATCGGTCGGTAGTATTTCAGAAGCTGGGCTGTGAACACTAAATGAGAGAAAATTAATCATCGTCTGTAACAGGAAGAATTAGGGCTCACTCTCTGGAGAGTCCCATAGGTTTGATGCATCCGTGTTTAGAGGAGACGCGTTGTTCGGTTCTAAGATTGTGAGTTAGGAAGAGAAAGGCCCTTTTTAAAGGTCTTTTTTTTTTACCTCCAAGAAGAGACTGCAGAGACAGAAGGATAGTCTGGACACTGTAGACAGCAGACCACTTATCCTGAAGTAAGAAAAAAAGTCAGTCTTGTCAAGTCATGCTATGAACTGAGGTTGCAAACCTGAAGAATGTCAAGGCAGATTGCGCCCGATGCAATGTCAACATTGGGGTGGAAACACGGTGATTCGAACTTGATGACCGGTGGGACGTAGGGATAATTGGGCGGAAAGTGTATCGCGATTTTGAATGACATCCCACCATAATACTAATTTATGTTACAAAATAGAGTCACGTCTTGAAAGGGCAGACACTCACGGTTCCTGCAGGTCCCTCTATTGTACCTATCCATTCGAAGAGGTTGGCATCAGATTTTGGGAAGGCTGACTAGATAAGTGCACAGCAAGAGTTGAGCGAGGCACCAGTAAGCCAGGGTTCTAATACGCACGATTCCTGGTGACGAAGACATCTAAAGGATCTATGAGAGGCGTTTGAGTTCTAAATTAAGGACACACTCACCATCAAGGTCATTAATTCATTGCTCAACCTGACAAGACAAGATCGTCAGAGCGTGTTGCGGTGCAAGATAAAACAAGGGAAACCTTTTGGTCACACTGCCTGTAGCCTCACTCCCAGATCCGGAGACTGTTGATTTTTGTGCAGTGCGCGTGGCAAGAGGGGTGGTGATTTGTTCCATGCTAAAACGTAGTGAGATGAGCAGCAGAGCAGAAAACAGAAAACGCGAGGTGCAAGTTCGATCACAACACGTGACTGTGGAATGACCGCCACGTGGAGCCAAGGTCATGGGCGTGGGTGTGCGCAGCAGGAGCATCGGCACGGCCCGTTATCCGGCAGTTCCGGCGTCGGACACCTCCGCGGAGGGACGTTGGTCAGAGGTTGGCACAACAAAGTCAGTCCACTCGGACTCGGAGACAGTGCCGTACACCTGTATTCGACCTTCCTCCATCACGACCATGGCCACGTCTTTCTCTCCAACACCCGCGGAGGCTGCTCTCGTAAACCAGATATTCAACAAGCACGATCCTCAGAAGTTTGGTGTCATCACCGGCGAGGTTGCCGTCAACGTTTTCCGGGGTGCCAACCTCAGCGCTATTACCCTAGGTCAAATCTGGGGAATCGCAGACGCTGACAGCCAGGGTTTTCTCACTCGTAAGGGTGTCTCTCTTGCAGTTCGCCTCATTGGTTGGGCCCAGAAGGGCGACACCATCACCATCACAGGGGACCTGGTCAACAAACGTGAGCACGACGCGCCTTTCTCACCCTCAACCTTGCGACTCACCTCACCAAAAAGCCGGCCCTCTCGCCGTCATTGATGGGTTCTCCTCACCTTCGGAACCCCGCAGGGCTGTCAGCCCTTCCCCTGGCTCTTCTCGTCTTCCTCCTCCTTTGACTCCGCGGGACAAGGCCAAATTTACGGAGATGTTCAACAGCTGCGGTCCTGTAAACGGTCTTGTGACAGGTATGTACATAGACTATTCATTCACTCCTATTACGACTCTGGTCTCAATCTATTCCCAAGGTCAGAATGCGCGCGATGTATTTGTCAAGTCCAAGCTCCCATTAGAGAAACTCTCCCAGATATGGCATGTCGTATATGCATCTCACCAAGCACTCATCTTGACGCCCTCTCGGCAGGAATTTGTCCGATACACAGAACCGTGGATCACTGGATGTTACCGACTTTATCATTGCCATGTACCTCATCCGGTCGTCAATGTCCGGCCAACTCCCTTTCATCCCCACTACCCTCCCTCCTGGCTTGTATGAAATGGCCTCGGGTAAAGGCTTACCGGGCAGTGCTGCCACTTCTCATGCTACGGGAAACAGCGGCTCTTTCAGCCCTGGTGTCTCTAGCACTTTCCCCCAGAACGGTGGGTCAGGCGTAGTTCAGCCCCACCTGACAGGCAGACCATTGCAACCTCAATATTCTGGGCAAGCTCTGCAACAGCAGTTCACAGGACAATTGTCACAGCATCAAACGGGTTCGAAATCAGGTTTTTCCCGGAACACCCCCGCTTCACCGTCGTTCGCTGCTGCCTCTGCCGTGCAATCTCAAGCATGGGATGTCACTCCTACTGAGAAGGCTCGTACCGACAAGCTTTTTGACGCCCTTGACACGCATAAACGGGGTTACATCGAGGGTGATGTTGCCGTACCGTTTATGCTCCAGTCAAAGTTGCCTGAGGATGCCCTCGCTTTAATCTGGTTAGCTCTATTGACCTGTTCTTTCCCAAAAGCTGTGGCATCTCACGACCATGCATAGGGATTTAGCCGACCTTAATAACGACGGCCGTCTCACTCGTGACGGTTTTGCTGTTGCCATGCACTTGATACAAGGGAAGATTGCCGGAAAGGATGTTCCGACTACTTTACCTGCTTCTCTGATACCACCCTCGATGCGACCTGCGCCTGTCCCTGCTACTTCTCCTTTCCAGCCGCCCCCCTCAGAATCGCTCAAGGACTTGATCTGGGACGATCCACCCTCGTCCTCCGCAACCTCTCAACCACACTCCACGATTTTGCAGCCCCAGCGAACTGCGCCTCTTAGCCCGCAATCGGCATTCTCTTCCCCGCAGGTGACGGCATCTCAGACTCTGGGACAGGGTACTTTTGGTCCCCCAGGTATGGCTCATTTTGTTCTCGAGGGATGGAAGATTCAAGGTACATTATAGCATCCAATAAAAATCTCCTTGATGACGACGAAGACGCTGGGGCCGGGGCTCCCTCTACTGTTATTCACGATCATTCCGCCGAAATAGGGAATTTGCAGAACCAGCTTCAGTCAACGACTCGCTCACTGGAGAGCACAAAGACAGAACGAAGCAACGTCGAGGGTGCCGTCGAAAGTCAGGCGATCCAGCTCTCCACTCTTCAAACGCAACTGAGTTCTGCCAAGGCGGCATATGAAACCGAAACCCGCGTTCTCGCCGCTCTCCGCGAGCGTTTCAGCAACCAGTCATCTGAGATTCAGAAGACTAGAGAAGAGCTCATCCGTGCCGAGAGCGACCTTAGCGCCATCCGAGTCGAAAAGGCTGAAGTGGAGCAGAACCTGCTACGCGACAAGGAAGAAATACGTGAACTTCAGCGTAAAATGACTGAGACGGGATCAATGATTGAAGTCGCCAAGGCCGAGATCGAGAAGGCGAAAAAGGACGCGAAGCAACAGAAGGGGCTTTTGGCGATTGCCAAGAAGCAGCTCGCTACGAGAGAAGCGGAGAGAGCCAAAGCAACTCAGGAACTTCAGGAGTCAGTGGCGGAAGCCGAGGAGACCAAAAAGGAGCTGGAGGACGTGGGGGCAGAGCTTGCCAGAGAATCCCCACCGGCAGCAACTACGGCAAATGGGTTCCCACTCGCCCCTTCACCCACGTTATCAGGAGACAGTACTACCTTTGCTGCGGCAAAGCCACTTCCTGGTACACCAGGAAGTCCTAGTTCTATTAATGGCCTGGCATCGCCGAAGAGCAATAATCCATTTGAAAGATTCGCTGCAGGATCCGCTTCGCGGTCGCAATCACCATTCCTTCCTTTGGCCAATACATCCATTCCCACTGCTACCGATGTCACCCCTGTGCCGAACGAAGGCACCACAACTGACAATCCGTTTACCTTTGATCAAGCTTTCGGTAGCGAAGAACCAGGACCCGCACCTGACGTGGAGGAAACTCTGACCGGCACCGACGGGACTGCGCAGCCGTCCGTTCCAAAGCTCGTTGGGGACTTGAGCATCGTAACAAACGAAGAGTTGTCGTCACCATCCAGCGACCGTGACTTGTTTAGTACGCCACCCATGACGGGGCTAGACGCTCTAGGAGCAGGGGCACAAGCAGTGACACCGGAACCAAGGGCCCTCAAGCTTCCGCCGCCTGGTGCCCCCTCTGCAGCGCCATCAACCGACCGACCACCGGAAGCTCATACCGACATCCATACACAACTAAAGGAACATGACGTAGATGAGTCCGACTCAAGCGATGAAGATAGCGAAGATGAAACCCCGCTTGCAGCCCTCGCTAACCGTCCACCTCCTCCTAGCAAGGTCGATGCCAAGCCCGATGCGGCGAAGGAAGAGCTAGTTAGCAATGGGCATACATGGCCCGAGACTAAAGCAGAGGCACCATTCCCTCCTGTACCGGCTGTTGCTGCTCCCGCTGAAGCTCAGAGCACCAATCCATTCCCGCCCGCTCCGACGCAGAGTAACAGCACCTTCCCAGCTGCAACTTCGCCATTTGCAGCCTCTCCCGAAGCCCCGAAGGCCACGAGGGTAAGCGACTTTGACAAGGTATTTGGCGACGTTGCTGGCGCGGTACCCACCGCCACGGAGAACGAGCTGTCTTTCGAGGCTGCATTCGATGAGCAGTTTGACTTTGGGAAAGAAGGCGCAAGTACTTTCCCTCCAGCTGCTGGGGCGTCTCCCTCTGGGTCAACCACGTTCCCACCCGCGCCGGCGGGTCTCAGCGGGCTCGTTATACCTCCGGCTTCTCCCCCTCAGGCCTCTGGTTTTGAAAGCGCGTTTATCCCGCGGCAAAGCACAGCGAACTCGGTCCGTCCTGTATCCACCGCTGATGGCCTCCCTCCCCTTCCTCAAATACCCGAATCCAAGCCATTCTCGTTTGACGACGCCTTTGCATCCCTTTCGCCTATGCTTGCGCCTGCGGTCCCAACCGATACTGCACCGAGTCAACCGCCACCGACGACGGATGCCCAGAGCCTCTCGCTTCTTGACGACGCCCCTGGTTCCAATATCACGGGAAGAGACAGCGGATTCGGGACCACATCATCCCGGACTTCATCAATTCCGCAAGTGACTCAATCACCGGTGTCTGCGGTTCCTTCAAATTCTCCCACTCGAGGCCCCACGTCGCCGCGTGACTCGGTAATCTTCCCAATTTCACAGCCTCGACAGTCATCCCCGCCACTTCGCATCGCATCACCCAAGGCAAGACCTTCTACATCATCCTCCAAGGAGAGCAGTGATAGGCACAAGGAACAAGGGCGGCCTTCAAAAATCAGCGTAAGCGATGTCGTGCAGTATCAGAGATGTTAGAGAAAGTTGACGCTTGTGTTGTTGACTCAGATGATCCGTCTGCCATTTACGAAGAAGAAAAAGACACAAGAGTTACTGCCTCCGCCGCAGCACCCATCTTCGACAGTTAACGACGGCGATGATGATGTTGAGCCAGTGAAGCAGTTGCGCAGTATGGGCTTCAGTCGTACACAGGCCGTCGCGGCTCTTGAAGCGAGTTCGTATGACGTCCAGAGGGCGCTGAACAGCCTTTTGAACGGCTAAAGGAGGATCGTGACACGTTGTGGATGGATCTGATTTGGGCTGGTTTCGATTTCGTTCTCGGTTTTCGAATACTTATGACTTTATTCCCCTCTCGTTCGCTGTGTGGTATCTACCGAGTCACTCCTTTGTTGTCTTTTTTTTCCTTTATGCGATTCCATCTGTCACAATCACCATCACTGTCGCTCGCCTCGCCACTCCGAGTCCGCCCAAAAGCGCGCTGTCCGGCCCCTGTCCTTGTTCGGGCAGAGCCGACTTGTTGAGTTTGAGTAATTTAATTGACATTGAAAATTGTCGACGACCCTTGACCCTCACCCGATTTCTCATGCCCACCTTCGACTTGGTTGTCGTGGGTAGCGGTGGAGGTCCTTACGAGACCAACTTATCCTCGTCCGTCTCGTCTTTTTCCTTTCATAGAAGACGCATATCCTAAAGCATCGTGTTCGTGTTCGTGTTCGACAGGTACTTATTTAAGCCATGTGACGCACGTTGGGCAGACGGAATAATTGCTCTCGAAGCAGGTGCGTCCAACAATACCGCACCCCGCAACTCTTGACCTCGAGGTCTCGTGCAGGTTCGGGCATAGGAACCCTGCATCAGCTGCTCACCAAAGACCGCACTCTCTTCGACTTGTTTGGCAAACTTTCCGCACGTCAGGTCTATTCACGCATTCAGTCAGTAGCACCGTTTTCTTCTCCCCCCCCCCGTTTGCGACGTGATAGACGTTTTTAATTTCCCCCAGGTGTTTCCTCATTAGCCACGCGCACCTGGACCACGTCAACGGCCTCGTCTTGTCTGCCGGATCCCTTGATTCTTCGGAGAAACGGAGAAAACGCGTATGTGCTCCGCTAAAGGCCCTCAAGATCTTAGAGACCATATTTTCGGATCGAGTATGGCCCAATCTGGCGTCGTGGGCCGCAGACGATGCCGCCTACAAACTCCTCTACGACCCGTGCGTACCGTCGTCCCTCCAACTCATTCCCATTACCTCAACGGCTCATTTCCACCATCCCAACAAACCCCAAATAAAAATCTTTTTTTAAACCCTTCCAAAAAAGATTAATGTTCGACGACAGCTACAGGACGATCTTTCCTGACGTATCGGTCAAGGCGATGCCAGTCTTGCACGGCAAGAACGACACGGCGGGCGACTACGAATCTTCCGCGTTCTTCATCCGACACGACCCCTCCGCCAAAGAGTTCCTCTTCTTCGGCGACGTCTCCCCCGACAGCCTCGTCCTCGCCGGCGCCGACCCGCTGACCATCGCCGTCTGGCGCGCGGCTGCTCCCAAGATACCCGACGCCCTCTCGACCATCTTCATCGAGTGTTCGTGGCCGTCCGGCCGGCCGAACGCGCTGCTCTACGGCCACCTGAGTCCCGAGCACCTCGTGGACGAGCTCGCGGCGCTCGCGGCCGAGGTGACCAAAACGCGGGCTGCGAAAGCCGCGGCCTCCACCGACGACGCGCTTCCCACCCGAAGAAGGAAGAGGAAGAAGCGTCGTGCGGACACGTCGCCAGCGGCCGCGGCGGCGATGCCGGACTCGTCCTTGGAACCCCTCGCCGGTTTACGCGTTTATATCATACATTGCAAGGAGGACGAGGATTTGGAACGGGAGCATGAGCGGCCGATAGCTCATATCATCCGGGATCAAGTAGACGCCTTGGTACAGGCGAAAGGCCTCGGTGCGGAAATATTGAGTGCCGAGCAGGGCATGACGATCAGTACGTTTTGGGCTCATCTTTTTGCTTTGAGCCCACTCCGATAACTGACCGAACACCTCTAGCGATATAGCTTTTTTCTTATTTATTTATTTATCTTTCGTCTTGGTTGACGAACTTTTCGTCCTCGGCCGACCATGTTGCGCAGCGCTGTGTACCATAGCACAATGTAGCCCTACACTTTTCGGATCTCCACTGTATCAATAACCTTGGTAATTATTTTTTTTGGCTTTTGACTTTGAATCTGCATAGCCCCTTGAGTTTCTGCTAATACCAACAAACAGAGGTTTGCTGGCTCACAGTATATATTGTACGATAGAGGTCGTGCTGTTCGTCGATGAAATTTCTGGCATACAATAATAAGCAGATGGTAAAAGTAAAACGACGTGTGGTCTATCCGAAAATGTTGGGAGGTATACGAGTTATGACGACGCGTAAAGCTTAACGATACCATCTGCTCCGGCGCTGGCCATGAAAGGCAGAGAGGGGTGGAATTGCACGTCAACCACGCCCTCGCCCGCTTTCTTGCGGTGGCTCGTGATTTCCTGAATACACGCTTTGGTGCCAAGTATGTCCCAAAAGCGGATAGAGCAGTCATGTCCGCCAGATACTAAAGAAAACCCGGCAGCGTCTATAGATAGGGATGTCACCCCGTCTAAATGGGCGGGCATTGAATACGTGCATTGACCTGGGAAAACAAGAATTCAAAGAATTCAGTGCCCGAAGCGTCGATCTCTGCTATTGTGACTGACCGGTGTTGATGTCGTATATACTAATATACTTATCCTCATGGGCCGTGATAAGGAGGGGCATGGTTGGGTGTGAAACAATGCTATTTGCTTGTGAAAACCCGCCGTCTGGACGAACAATGAGGTGGGTAGGATAGGTGAAAACACACGACTTACCAGCCCCCGATTCGCCGTGCAGAATGGCCAATTCCTTCCCGTGCACGATGTCAAATATTTTAATTGTTGCGTTCTGGTACGCGACCGCGACTTTCTTCAGGTCGACCTTGATCGCCTCGACGGCGGTCACACCCGGCAAGTCGTCACTTTCCTCGCCATCATAGTCCACGCCGTTGTAGGTCCATGAGAGGCGCAGAGTACCACGACCAGATGCATCACTGACATCCCATACCTTGACAGCTCCTTCGGCACCACCGCTGACGAGCGTGCACTCGTCGCGTACGAGCGCAAGATCCCACACAGCATCCGTGTGTCCGATGAGCTCTCCCCGAAGCCGCGAGGCATCAAAGGGGGCATACGTAGTATGAGTTGGTGATGGTAGCGCCCAGACACGTACAGTTGAATCGAGAGACGCGGAATATAAAAGTTGTTTCGAGGGCGCAATGATGAGGCGGGTAATAGCAGCTGAATGGCCGCGAAGGGTCAGCTGTGGCTCCACTTCTGTAACCGGGCGAGAGCTATACATCGACGTGGCGTGAGTACCAATGCCGAGGAGGTGACTGCGAGGGAAATCTGCGTACTTGGATGACGCAAGACCAGCCACATCTGTTCGCCAGATTTTAACAGTGCAGTCATCGCCTCCAGTGGCAAGACAGAGCTCTGTGGGGTGGAAAGCAATCGCTCGGACAGCATCGAGGTGGCTATACGTGTGTAAGAGCTTGCGTCGATCATCCATAGACAGAACGGCGCGCTTACTTTCTTAGTGTTCTCTTGGTTTTCCACACCTTGGTGCCATCACCATCGCCAAGTACACTGGACTCGTCCTCTTCGACCTCGGCGTCATCTTCCTTAACATCCTCATCGTCCTCCCTCGGACGGCGGTCCCAGGCACTATCTGCCAGTGTGCTAGAAGCGCCCGTGTATGGAAGTCCTAACCTTTCCCTCCATTCCCCTTTGTCATCGGGACGAAAAATAGATGTGCGGGACTGAGACTCGAACATCGTCTCTTCCTTGTCTTTATCTGTATCGAACGTCTGCCCAGACTGTATCGAGGTGGGCTGGCTACTTGGTGGCTGAGGCGACTGATATTGAGCCAAGGGGCTCTGCTGTGAGGGTAGAGGCACGATGCCGGGTCCACGGTCAAGATTGGAAACTTGGGGCCCTGTAGAGGAGGGCCCTGCAGTGGGCGCAGGCGTTGAGATGACGTTCATGTTATTCAGAAGCGGAAACTCTTTGCCGACATCAGGCATGAGTTTGCGCGGCCGCGTATTGTAACCTATCTGATCAAACGAGGGGACGTTGGGGAGAGAGACGGGGAGAGTAGGGTTGTTTACAAGTTGCCGGGAGGGCAACGGGTTCAGCGCTTGGGACGAAGTGAGGTATTGTATTTCTTGCAGGCATCTGGAGGGGGGAGTGAGAAAAGGAGGCGCTCTTTCAGGTCGAAGGCATACTGTTTGAGGTAGTCCCTGCTACGAGCGCGGCTTTTGGGGTCGCGGCCAAGTGACGGTTTACCTATGGCAGCTGTCGAGGCGGGACCGTTGGTATTCGTCCAGCTAAGTGATGATGGTCCAGCGCACGCACTCGCTCGCGCTGACACAATGGCCGCAGCACCATTTGGACCTCTTTCCGGGGGTAAAGGTGAATCTTAGGCCACGTCAGCGAAAGAAGTGAAAGGAGAAAAAAATGAATACCTTCACTGCGAGGGGAGCTGGGACTGCTCCCTTCCTTGTGGCTAGAGGTCTCGTCCTTCTGAGAAGTAGACTGCGCAGAGGCAACCTTTGCTGGGGGTATCGACTGGGATGCGAGAGGGGCGGCTTGCGAGAGTTGTTTTGAGCTACTCTCGGGGGGTATGTCAGATCACCAGTTTCTGTGGACAGGAAGCGCTGGTACACACCGCTCAACGCGGAGGGCATATTCCAGCATTTTGATACGGCGCATGAGGTCAACTTTAATATTCTCGAAGGAGCGACGCTCTCCTTCTAGAAGAGCAATGCGGGCCTAGGGGAAATAGAAGATATGAAAAGGTGGGACAAAGCGAGCCTCAGCTCCAAAGACGAACTCGCATCTCAGCTCGCTCAATCTCCCATTCGTTGCGGTCGCGTTCATACTTTCGCCATTCTGATTGGAGAAAATGAAGCACGTTGGAGAGGTTAAAATCTTGGCCATTGAGCGGAGGCAGTGGTACATCTGTTTGGGCGTTCTGCTGTTGTTGCGGTTGAACAAGTTGGGGCTGTTGTTGAATGATAGAGGGCGCCTTGTTAGAGGGTAAATTCTGAACAGAGCTCAACATTGTAGAGGTGGGATAACGGGAGGTGTAGCCCCGGCGGTGGGAGGGGAGAAGAGAAAAAAGTAAACTTGTTGAGCGTTTCGCACGTCCGAGTCCGAGTCCGACTCAGCCATTCTACCCTACTCTACTTTACTCTACTGCTATTCAAGTTCAAGTCCTACTTCTTGCCAGACCTAATATCCTTCATCAGCTCGCTTGTTCATGCTATTATAACATACTTTTCTTACTTCTTGATTCCACCTCCAGGTGGTCCACCTGCATATTCAGTTCTTGTCAGCCACTGGGGCTATACCGTGTCGTATTTCCTTACCTTTCAACGCTATCCAGAACGTCAGCGATTCACCCGAGTGACCACATAGTGATTCCTTCACCCACCTTTATCTTTTGCAGCTTTCAACGCGTCAGCTTCGGCCTTCTTTTTCGCTTTGAAAGCCGTGTCATCCTCGTCTTCTTCCTTTTTCTCCTTCTTTGGTGCCTACGGCAGCTCAGCGACTGAGAACCCATGTCATTATATGTCATTTTTTCACCTTCAAGGGCTTCATTTTGCCACCTTGTCTACCAGACATGTCGTAGCGGATCGATAATACGGGTCAGTGCTGTTATAGTGATGGACAAACTCTAAGTTCCGTCGTGAGACCATCGATCTGTGAGCCGTAATCACGGCTTTCACAGCAACAGACATTTCATCATGATGCAGGGCGTCAGCGACTGGACGGTTCATATTGCACAGACTTGGGATGTTCGTTCGTGACTTGTTCATTCGTATCGATATTCATTCTCTTCTAGGTCCTTGGCCCATTCCCCATACACGCGAGGGAGCAGCACTTCCTCTCACCGTCCTACCCTCTCGATCGTGCGTATCTCACATCCATCAATTTACATTTGCCTTTGAACTCATCCAGGGCAGTGACCGAACGCCTTGACCTCGATGCGTCATATCCGTCTTCCTTGGCTGACGGAGGGAGCGTGCGTTGCTCGAAGGCTTGGTTAGATCCTTCTGGTAATCTCTCTGTGTCCTTCCCTCGCATTCGGTGGGTAATCATCATCCACCACGTTTTCTTCTCGTATGAAGAGATACCCGCAGTTGGGCTTCGCTACGTGCAACGGAGGGATGGGCCGCTTTACAACATCATGCTGTCCTGCGCACCACGCTTACTGTTCTCCCGCCTCGTTCTGACTCACAACTATCGCCAATTGTTCCGAATCTCCTTGTACAGCTCAAGAGGGGTTCTTTCTTCGCCCTTGTTCCCATCGATGCCGAAAGAGAGCACAAGGGCGACTTTGTACCTCAGTGGTATTCAGGAAATATTTACGAGGTCGACTCTGCGCCCCCGCATCTTGTGAGACTTCCAACAGTACCGTCTACAGTATCGCCCACCGTGTATCATCTATACGTAAGCAGTGACTATGAGGTGCTTGAACCAAATTCCACGTCACTTGTTAGTAACAGGTTGCTGAGACGCGCATATCAGATCAGGTTATTTGGTGACCCAAGGGAAGCTGGCTCGGACGTGCCTACAGCCAGTATATCTGTTGATGTACGCTTCGAGTCGCCCACCATAAATATCAGGCGCGAGCCGTCCCATGACGTGGTTCCGGACTTTGTTGAAGGCTTTGCGTTCGGGGATGCACTTGGCATCGGATTGAGGTGTCTGTCGACGACATGGTGGACCGTCACTTCTCTCTCCCTATCTCCCGAGTTGTGTGAAGCGGTGAGAAAAAAACACACCTGCAGGGGGCTATGGGACGCCTTGCTTATGCTGGCATGCAGGGAATCCTGCTTTCTCTGCTCGCGGATACTCGATTTGCTCCGGGGCAGACCCGCGTCCTTCCAATCCGAATCTCGCAGTCCAAACCGTTCGACGGGGACACGCTCTCTTTCAAAGTGCATGCCCAGGCTACCTCCGGTGATACTTCCCTGGTTCTTGCGATCCAAGTATCCGTTTCCCGGCTTGGTCATTGGCGGGGGACAGGTATGGAGGCCATCAAAGCATCGTACTTCTCTACGGATACGGCCCCAATTGGATTCATCGTACTCCCTCCGACGGATTCGGATGCTCCCTGCAGAGCACCGTGCCCACCAATACTTGCCTTGCGTTTGTATATGTCCCATTGTAGTGGTGCACCAGCTCATGGTTTTCCTGTGAGGGACAGATGGCGCAGGATTAGACATTTTCAAGCAGTCCGTCTGGGCTGAGGCCGTACCACGTCAGCTACATAACTGGGTCATCTTACCCTCAGGCAGGACACCATGGGCACGTCATCATACACCTTTGGTGAGATAGACACAAGGTGACCAGAAAGTCTACAGGGCTTGGACTGGCACGGGCCCAGCGCAGACGACGCTTGGGGCACTGTTTCTGCCCTTGCTAGCATTTTGGAGACGTCCTCGACGACGTGGAGAGCGTGGGCGATTTCACCAGAAAGGGTTGTCATTATTGGTCACTCGAATGGCGGACAAGGGACATGGTACAACGCTGCAAGGCATCCTGACAGGGTGGTGGCAAGTAACACCCACCATCTTCTTCCTGCTCCTTGGCATGGTTTAACGTACATGTCGTAGTGATTCCTGCGGCTGGATATATCAAGGCGCAGGCCTACGTCCCTCTGACGCACTCATGGTGAGGGTACCGACTCGCCCCGATGTCCTCAGCTCAATGTGCACGATCGAATCACAGGTCAGCTCACTTCATAGATCCGTTTCTGCGGGCGATTCTAGAGAACTCCTTCACTCCGGACGACAACGATTTATTCTTATCAAACTTGGTGGACACCCCTTCGCTGGTTATACACGGGTGCGCGCCCTTTATGTACACAACTTTCGACGATCACCTCTTCACCTTCCCTTCCCAGCGGTGTCGATGGGAACGTGCCCACTTGGCATTCGAGAAAACTGGTGAGTGTCTTAAGGACTTGGGCCGCAGATGCTCCTGTGAGGTGCGCTCGTTCCGCCTTTGCCTCCCCTTCTTTGTCGCCCTTACCGACCCAGCTATCGTGAGGAACCAGGGCACGGCCACTGGTATTCCTCCGTTTTCCGGAAACCGCACGTGAAGGCTTTCCTGGATTCCGTCCTGGACGAAGAGCGACCGCCTCCTCGACGTTCACCAACCACCTTCACGCTGACCACGGCGGTGCCAGCCGATTCTGGCTCTCTTCACGGATGGCGCATATTGAGCTTGCTTGCCCCAGGAAGGTGGGTAACCAAACAAAAAATCGCCATCAGCGCAAGCAGCACGCTCACGCACAGCATTCAATTGTCGAATGCTCGTCCCCCCTTCTCTCCCCGTCCCACCACACACCAGATTGGCGCGTTTATCGGTAGAAACCACGGGCGACGGCATGGTTTTTGTCGGAACGTCCAACGTCGGGTGCTTCAGCGTCGACGCCACTCGGCTAGAAGAAGCTCGACGAATAGACATCGACGGGTGCACGCTTGCCGTCCCTGATGGGGCTGCTACTGCTGCTGCTGGCAGTGTCCCACAACTCTGTTTCCAAAACGAATCCGGCACGTGGAGGGTGGGTTTCATTCAAGTCTCCACGCATATCTCTGTCTATTTCTCAGTCACGATGTCCACAGGTGCTGACCACGGGGGAGTCACCGCCCGCAGCGCAGCGATCTACGAGCCCATATACGATCCTGCGTTCCTCGGGACCGCTCAGAATCGTGGTCGCTGGCGATTCGGGCTACGAATTGTCGGCTGCACAGCGGCTTGCGAACGATCTCTTCGTATACCACAAGTTGGACGCCGATATCGTCCTTGAAACGGAGTTCCTTGACACTCGAGGCGAGACTCATCCAGGAACAGGGAACATCGTCGTCATCGGTAGCCCCAGTAGCCGGTACATACGTCGATGCTTGGCGAAGAGGAGGACAGCCTTCACTATCGCAGACAGGGAAGGTGGTTCGCCCGTGTTGCAGCTGAGGGGACAGACTGTGGGTGGTCCATTCCAGGGTAAGGTGATTTGAAGCACGTTAGAGGTTGTTTACCACAAAATCTGCTTATAGGTATCATGTTCACACATCCACACGAAAGCTCACCATCGTCCACGATGCTGTTCATAATCGCAAATGATCAGTCGGGCTTGGAACGAGCTGCACGTCTCTTTCCCATTCGCACGGGATTGGCGCTGGCTGATTGGCTGATCATCGGGAAACGAGCAGACAAACAAGGGGCATCTGGGATACAGAATGCAGGGTATAAAAATATTCTTTCTAATTTTGTGGGAGGATCCACACCTAACGTTTCACAATTTACAGACTTTGGGGATGTTCGTGGGAATATCACAGTGGAACGTCGTGGCAGCATTAATGAGACGTACGAGGAACGATAGGCGCTATAGGCGTATGTGTTAATCGTCCGAATCGTAGAAAGCAGGATGACAATGGCAATGTGCGAGTACAATACAGTGCGTGATGAAAGGCCCGGAAATGAAAAGGAAGTAGATGGGACAGATGGTAAACACTCAGGCACCGTCGTCCAGTTAAGATACAAAGATGGATCTCGCCACCTGATACCCGCAATGTAAGCTTAGAATCAGTGTTCACAACAAATGACCTACACTATCAAGGAGCAGTGAGACCTCAGGCGCTATCCCAACAAAGGTCTGGTTCCAGAAGTCATACTTCGGGTTCCGCAGCAACTCAATGAAGGTGACCAGAGCTCCCCATGGGTGGGGCCGATGGACGACGAAGCGTTCCATAAGGACTCTCGTGGCAATTTCCCGGAAAGAATCATCGTTGGCGTCGAGGAACAGATAGAGAAATAGGGAGTTAAACCAATAGGTGTGGGCGTTGGGGTACCGGAGGTGCAACACTATCGAGTTCAACAATAGATATTGACCTATAACAGATTGTCAGAGAGAATATCAGGCCACAAAGTTTAGCGCACCTTCAGAGTCCAGGTTCTTTGCTAGATATCGTAGAGCGACTACGCCGGGATCCGAGGCGTTGAAAAGGGATGAACCGCTTTTTGCTTTGGCTTGAGTAACAGAGAAGACTCCGACGTACATCACCAGGGCATTGATGAACGGGACATCATACGTTTCTGAGACATCATCGGGCGTGGGTGCTCGGAAACGATCCTTTAGTGAGGGCAAATAAGACGAGGTGGCGCGGCCCAGTAGATACTGTTCTAGGTAGGTGCGCAACTCGCCGCTTTTGAGCCCGGCGGCAAAGTCGGACAGAATTGGGGGTATCGGTCCCATTTCTGGGATGGAATCGTATCCACCATTTCGAAGGTAGGGATCTGGAAGGTCGATTGTGGAAGGGAAAGCACTCAAGACGATATTACGTAGTTGGATGCAACTAGAGGGTATGGCGTCGCATAAGGTGAAGTAATATTCACTTAGAAATTCGGGGAAGTCATGCAGAAGAACGAGCAAGAGTCGGAGACAGCCGCGATAAAGGTCTCTGGAAGAACCTCGAAGCCGGGTGGATTTGAGGAATGGGGATAAAAATTTGAGGAGCGAGAGCAGTAGTTTGTAGAACGCGGACCAGCCCTGCGAAATAATAAGTCGAGTTCGGGAAGTCTATTAAGTTATGCTTACCTCACGATTCTCAGACATGAGAAGTTTTGGCATGAAAAGGCGATGGGAAATCAGGCTCATCCAGGAGAATGCAAACCCTGGAAAGTAGGTAGGCTGCAACGAGCTGAAGGTGTCGCTAGTTCCGGTGTGAAGTTAGAAGCTTTTCCAAAATTACGTCGTGAAACAGTACCTAATCGCAAGGAGTAATTGGAAGTATGCAGAGCCGAGGCTCGCCTCGATGGTATGCAAATCATTAATCAAGCTAGAGAAAAACCGGAGGAAGGGTTTCTGCTGGAATGTCTGGCCCTGCTCTTCATGCATATTGGCGAGTACCAGGACAAAGATGGATAGGATCTTCGTCAGGTAGTGTACCTTCGCTTGATTGTTATTAACTCCAGATGCATCGCCGTGGTACTTGATGATATAGACAATAAGTCGAGACATGGCGTCGAGGGCATGATACGCGTAAGAGAAAGGGAAATCACCAGATGCGACACTTTTGATGTAGCTGTTCACACTCGATTCGGCACATACCCGAAAGAAGAAGGATGAGACGTCATCCATCTTGAGTATGCCTTGCTTCGTCAACTGCGTGATGAACGGGACAAAGGCCTTCTCCGGCGAAGGGGAGCGTTGGAAGATGCCCACCCACTGCTGGAACCATATAAAGAGTTTTTCTCGGAGTTGCCCGGCGTCCGTCTTGCCATTCGTTTGCCGCAGGAAATAGTCGCTACCCGAGCCGCGTCTCACACCCCGAAGATCATCTAGTAATCTCTGGGTCCTAAGCGGGTGTCAGCATAGATTCATGCGGCGTGACGACTTTTGAACTCACTTCTCATTTGCTTTTCCTGACTGCATGATTTGACTAAGCACCTCAATTGTGACACTGAACTGACTCTGAGAAGCCAGCGGTGGGTCACAGGTCAAACATTCCCTGATGAGTCCAGTGGCAAAATTTTGTAAAGTAGGTTTGGCGTCAGCAAACAAGAACTTCGCTAGTTGCTGATCTTGCTGAGCAATGCTGATCAGACCGCTGCGAAGGAGTGTGGCTGTCACTGGGACATTGAGTTTTCGCTGCGCAAATCTTTGTTCATACAAAATATATGACGCCAAAAGTAAAACGGACCTCGTCATCGGCATAGATAAGCCATGTGATAGCCTCTTTTGCAACATCTTCAAATGTTCGGCAAAGTTGATCCAGAAGGGCCACGTAAACTTCGCGGGTCAATTGCTGAGAGGTTTTGTACAAAAGCTGTACGATCTTTTGAGACATCAGAAGGGGGGTACGATGTCGATCTGACGATTCAACAGCCAGATAAAGGATCTGCCTGACAATATGCCGGACGTCATGGTTCGGAGGGAGTGCGGCTAAGGATTGCATGGGGAGTTGACTGAGCGCCGCCTCTAGATCCTTCACCAAATTCTACAGTCACATTAGCGGGACTATGGTGCGGAAAGCCCGTGAGTCACTCACATTGAATCGATCCATTGCTTCTGGATGGGATAGAGCAACAGGCCCAGCAACGCTCTGATCGACAGCAGGGGACGGGGAATACGCGGGAGCATCGTTGCGGGAATAAGACACCGTCGATGACGGTCGACTAGACCAGTGCCGCTTTGCATCCACCCCTAATTGAATGGTGAATCAGAGAGCGTCAAGACATGCATTATGGGAATATACCGAAGTCTTCATAGACGCTGATTTGGTTGGCTTGCACACCGCTGGGCTTGATTCGTAAGGGATCTGGCAGACTAGCAGAGAAGTTGGAGTTCAGAGCTGATACATCCCAGAAAGGTTGGCCTCGATTTGTCTGGGTCGGCGCGTAAGTCTAAATGGCAGACTAGAAGTCTAAGTATGGCAGATACCTGACGATGTCGCCTGCGGAGGTCGTAAGAAGTCGCGAAGTTCTCGTCTACGTCGGCAACGGCGCGATCCATTGCTGCTTTTTCAATGACACGGCAAGCGAGTTCAATATTATCCTGGACAAGTAGCAGCACGACTTGGTCCGGCGCCATTTGCTATGAAAATCCATTAATATTGGGCAGGGCAAGTGGGCGAAGGGGACATACCTCTGTAAATCCCTGTTCATTCAAGAACTGCCGCATATGGCTGGATAGATTGCTCCTAAGAGGCTCTTTGCAAGTCACCAAGGCAAGACTTCCCGCCAGCTTTTGGGCCATACGATGAGCTGCTTGACGCAACGTTTCCTCATTGGGTTCTGTAGCAAAGTCCTTTGTCACTAGCTCTCTGGTTGAAATCCCTGCGATGGTCACAGAACGCTCAACCACCGGTAGTATGATCTGTACTGCGTTAAGACTTGATCCACCCGAATCCAGGGTAACATACTCACCTCACGAACAGAGCGGTCTACGGCCATCTGAACGGCGCGCTTGAAGGATACGTTGGATGCCAGATGGCCGAGGTGTGGACTAATAGAAACATGATGCAGGAGTTCGGAAAGAATCTGTTCCAGCTGGGGTCCGACCGTCCGATGGGATTCAACAGCACCTGAGCCGCTCAAGGACAATACTTGCGAATTTGCGTTCATTTGTGTGTTGGGATCATATCCCCCCATGGGTAGGATATCAATGTCCCCAACATAATCGGGCAACGGTGGCCCAGCGAGCGAGTCAGCGACAGGCCGGTTGCGCAGGATGGAAGTGGCCTCGACGGTGTCGAGCTCGATTCCCAAGCTTTTGCACAAGACCTCTATCTCAAACTTCAAATTCAGCTTGAGCTCTGCGAAGTGGTATAGCTCAACGAGTAGGCTGATCACGGCCATCAGCCATGGGTTAGGGGGCTTGAACACCGTCGATCTGGCCGCGGGCTCCAAAGTTTTGCAAACGAAAGGGATGGCGACGATAAGCCGGCCACCGTCGTATCCCTCCACAAGAAGGTCCTTGAAAGAGATATTCTTGAATTTGATTGGCCGATCTCGGGCAAGTGTAATTGACCCTAACCAAGACCCAAGGCTTTTCAGGACAGAACGCTCCGAGCTCGAATGCATCGTCTTTTCAGCATTCAGCATCACTGCTGACTTAATGACCGTTTCCTCTAGGATAAAGCCGAGGAGCGAAGGGCGATCCAAGCCATCTAGGAATTGGAGATACAGTTGATGGTTATTCGGTTCCGTGCTGATTCGTTGGTCAACCAGATAGTTGGCGAACCACCGAGCATGTTCCTCCTTGAAATGGACCCTCATGTCTTCTAGTTTGGAGCTGACGTTGACGGGGGCAAGATTGTTGATAAGAAACAGAATCTTATCCGAGGTTTCCTCCGACGGGGAGACGAAGGGATCATCATTGCGATCAGGTTTAATAGCAGTGAAAATGACTGATGCTTCCGTACGCGGAACAGGGGCAACATGGGCATCTCCGACATTGTCTCCACCGCTGGACAGTGCACGCCGGAGGAGAGAGGCCAGGTCAGGACGTGCTTCCAGTAAGTGAGGGATGTCAAGAAGGGCCTGACATAAAGGAGCCCATTCAGAGAGCCGAGACTCGAATCTGGACAGCGCTTGCAGGCCGAACTTGAACAGGTTGGTCTCTGGAGGACAGTTGAGGGCATCAATAACGTAGCGTATCGCAATGCCGAGCGGAATGTAGTCGACCAGTTCGTGTTGAATGATAGATCCAAACAGGTACCCAGTCATCGCTAGTTCTCGAGAAGGATACCAAGTCTGGAAGAACTTGTACTCGTCGAACAAGAAATGGAGCATGCAAGAGAAGATCTCGTGATCACGGGAGCTTGACGTGTTTTTGTAGCGTTGAAGCATCGCGATGACATCGTCGATGGTGATTTGCTCGTCATACATCTGCTTGAAGATGCCGTCGACTTCGAGCTCTATTTCCGGCGTGTAATTGACAACTGAAAACCCAGGTTCGGAGTCCAATCCCGGCGTAAGGTTCATAAGGCGAGGATGGATCTGAAGACAAGCATTCCGGACTTCCAGACAATAGTCAACATCACTAGACCGCATGATGTTTGAGCTGACAGGAGAGTCAGTGGATGAATCATGGGACGACATTGATACATACTTATTCCGGAGGACACGAAGGAAAATCGTGATTGTGAGCGGATTCAAGGTCATTGTACGACACTCCACGGCAGGATCCGATATGCGGGTAGCCTTTTCACTTTCCATCTTTGCATCCAAAAATTCAATAACCGCGTGCAGAAAATCAGCACCGTGGGATGCAACATTGTCAGCAAGCCACTTGTCGAGGTTGAGATACTCTCGCCGTGATGCCAGAGCGGCAACATCGAGGGCGAAATCGAACGGCTTCACGTCAAGGAGCGCATCTAAGATCTAAATGACCGTCAAAATCACATAACTGGAAGCATTACTGAGCACTCGCCTTCAGATCTTGGGCGACGTCAAGGATTCTGGTGATATTAAGGGGACTCTCCTTGTAAAAAGCAGCAAAGGCAGTCGTTAAATACGCCGGGCGAATCTGCCAAATCCTCATAAAGACCAATTGATGGTTCGGGTGCCCAGCCAAAAACATGGCAAGCAGTTTCTGCGAGTATTCTGAACGGATCTCATTCCATTCTGCTTGCTGCCGGTGATGACCTATTAGAATGGAATAATGATATAACGAGTAAACAATAAACTAACCGGGGCTTCAAGTAATCCCATATGAACTAGCTCGGCACTGATGCGAACAGCCTTGTCTAACATTTCCCGGACGAAACCCCGGACCTCAGTATGCTCAGAATCCGCTAGGCGAACCAAAACTTCGAAAAGATCCAAAGAATTCCAAGTTGAACCCTGGACATTAGCAGCTAATGCCTTGATGGTGGGGCTTGCGCTGGCCACGTCGTCCATCGTCACAATCCGACGACCAGGTAGAGTGACAAAGTTGAATGTATCCCCCGGAAGGGAGAGAAGAGCATCCAACAAGCGCAATTGATACAAGGAATTATGCCACGTGCTCCAGAAACCGGCTACAGCGTGGACATCCATGTCGCGAGGGGCATTGAGTAATATGGCGATAAGAAGTTTCAGAGTTGCCGTATCCACTCCAGAACGATCAGGAATGTCGAAGGCCTTGATGATTTCATCCCAGTTGATGGAGCTTGACTATACGCGTGTGAGAAGAACGGTTGATACATGACAACGAAATACTCACAAAGCTGCTTATTGCCCGGACGAATGAACCCACATCACCCAGCATGGAACCATCCGCAGCGAGACGCGCTAAGACAACCATATACTCGATTACAGTTGCATCCTTTGGGGGATTTGCCTCTGAGACGCCGAACCGATGCATAAGCACCCGGACGGTATCTGTGTCACTTGAAATTTCGGGGCCCAGTTGATTGAAGGCTTGAACGAGGGTCGTTCCCGGTGACAGACTAATTGGGCATAACAATTGATTAAAACGGTAGGGTGAAGGCAAAACTAGCCAACCTTAGACGAGGGATGATCTGCCGTAAGATCGGGGCAACGACTTCCGTTCCATATTTTGCTTGGGCAGCAGCAATTAGAGCCTCACGCTGAGTGCCATCCAAAATCGGTGTCTCGGGAGTGGATAATTCCAGCAGATTAGAAAGCAACTTGGCGACCTGGGCAGGTGACAGATCGGCATGATCAAAAGACGGGTGCTGACATAGTGCCAGAACCGCATTTTCGAATTCGACACGTATCATAGATGCAGCCTGAAGAGCAAGCTCTTTACGAGTTGGGGCTGTGACAATCGACGATGCCAGAACAAGGCGCTCCAAAGGACGGAGCCCAACTCTATCTGCGAACCTTGCCAAATCAAAATGCCGGAAAATGTCGCCCTCCCCGCGATCTAGTCCATCACGGAATCGGTCAGCCAAAAAAGGGTCGCGTGCAAGTCGCTGAGTCTCTTGGACCAGTAACCGAAAAGTTAACGACGTAGAGGTGTCAAAAGCTGATGGCGCAGCCGTGGACTGTAATCGAACTTGGGAGTGGACGATCAAACGCCGGATAAAATGCAGGTATGTCTCAAGACCATGTTGTTCAGATAGCTACGAATAAAGGATATAGGCATAAGCAAAACCATGAAAGGAATGGCCGGATGACACACCGAACGGATTTCAGCTTGATTCCGGTCAAAGTTATCTTCCGTGAGCGTTGATAATAGGAAGACTATTTGTGCCCTGACGATGGTGTGTATGTTATTGTTGGGTGGATTATCCATGGCAGGAGACCGAGCTGAGAGAGGCTCTGTCTTTCTACCGCCACTTCCGCCGCCTGGAGCCGTTTTGCGTGTGAGGTGATTTTGGGGAGCACAAGAAAGCGCGTTATGCACGCCGTCCGCGACGGTGAGCCTAAGTGGGGAGAAAACGTGACTGTCACTGACTCGCAAGTGCGCTTACCGTTGTGGGAATACTCAGCATCTCCGCTCCAACTTAAGTCACTTAACGTATATTTTTTACCCTCCGAGTCGGGGGAATTATTCCAACTGAAACATTTGGGGGACTCGGACGGACCAACACATGTACGCATTCCATTACACCTTATTACTACTACATCAACGATGATACTAGTATTGCGATGAACACAGCCCATGCAGTAGGTATATTCATGTACCGTCCGCTATCGTTGCTGCCGCGTGAGCTCCCACTCCCACTCGAAGCTCCTGAGTCACGACAGAACCCGGAACCTTCCAGAATATCATCTGGAACCAGGATAACTGGTGTACCTCCCTTCGTATATTGAACTTCTACGGTTCCGTGGCTCCCTACAGCCCACTGCTTGCAGGAAAAGATACTATAAATTGTGTCAGAATTATCTCACGATCAAGTTGAAACTTAGGCTGGACTCACTCGGTACTTGAGAAACTGCTCGGCCAGGGTGTATACGCGAACATGCTGGTGTTTTGCGGCTGAACACACCATGAGACTTGAGAAAATTCATTCTTTGGACGAGAGACTTACGGGTGAGCCAATGTTGGTCAAGATTGTAACTATGTTCCCCTTCATGATCGCGAGACCCTGTGAGGTCACTTGTAGGACTCGAGTGCGAGATTGTGCCCAGTTAGTGTTGTTCACGAGATAATTTCGTAGCTGAGTTGCGAATCTATGAGTGTGTTTCCCGTAAGCACAAACGTAGCCCACGAACTTTGTTCAGCGTTGCGGTCAGGTTGTACGCGACAGTGTGCTGATACCCAGACATCCAGAGAGGGCCCCGGTTATACTAGACGGCTTTAAATAACTATCTCCCATAATCAAAAAGCGGACGTACGGGGTCCCCACTCCCGTCTAAGCTCTGCTCCTGACCATAGTAAAGGATGGGTATACTGACGAAAATGAGTATGCAAGTTGACAAGAATTTATTAAGGTTGGTTACCCGTCAGACATGAACGTCAGGATCATGGCATTACTATGTCACATCAGCAATTGAAGGAGGGTGGACGACAAGCAAGAATCGTACTAGAGGGTCTGAGGGTCTGTAGAGATACTATGCCATCGGGGGAGGTCATGATTCTCCAAAAAGTTTCCGAGGACGGTAGGATCCTATAATGACAGGTTACATTGGCCATAACCACCACGACGAGACCAACCTTGAAACTCGTTTGGATCTGACCCATGACAGTGACCAAGCCAGATAAATTGCCGGGACCAGGAATGCTAAAGCCTTGGACGATGGCATCATATAGAGGGTAATTGAGAACAGAGTCCATGACTTGTTGATAAGACGAGGCCAAGCTAGAAGAAAGGGACTTTAGTCCATCTCTAGATGGATGCGGCACCGTACGGACGCGATATCACTTCCAAATACCTCTCCAAGGCAGAACACACCTGCACTCTCGCAGAATGAAGTCCAGAACGACGCTTGCACGTGCCTGTAAAGTGGTAAGGAGCATACGGAGGTATTTGAGGATGCTTGCCTCACTTTGCAGCTAAGGACAAGATTCTCATTGGATAAAGTGACAATCAGACAAGGAAGACATGCGCACCGTCTATACGTAGACCATCGATGCTAAACTCTTGAACGAGATTACGGATCCACGAGCCGTAAGTTGAGACAACTGTCGGATCCTGGGTATTGACATCTGGGAGAGCAACTTTGGTGTCGCCCAGCCAGCAATTTTGAACGCTGGTCAAGTTATTCCAGTCAATAGCGCAGTATGGATGATATTGGGTCTCCAGAGAGCAAGCATGTCATGAGACGTCTCAAATTAGAAAACAATTCGAAATACCTGCTCCTTGAACATGTACTTTGAATAATCAGGAGTGATGGACGTCGCCATCACATTGTTGGCGACAATATCAACCATCAAATACCTAAGAGAGTGAGGTGAGTGTGGGCATGGACTATGGACATTGGTCACTGACATCCCCCGGCGATGTAGCTCAGCCGAGAGCGCTTTAAGGTCATCAGAAGTGCCGAAACGCGAATTCAATTGCGAGGCATCCGCAATCCAATAACCATGATACGGGTCACCGTAAGTCGTTCGAGGACCTTCGTAGTTCTGAGAAACAGGACTAATCCAGACTGGAACCGTTTCAGCGGGATCGTTGGAGTCTGTCGAAGATGAAACCTACTGGCAGTGAAGCCAGCGTGTTGAATGTAGTCTAAATTGTCCATAATGGTCCGCCAGGTGCCGCCGCACCAAGTCTGCTCGGTCACGTTGCAAGCGTTAACATTGGCGCCACTGGGAAGCGCGTAGCGGTCTGTGACGACTCTTAACACCAAGATAAGCGGATTAGCGAATAGTCAAAAACATCGAGATTACTGGTAAATTGAGCGACCCCGCCATTGGTCGGCTGTAGCGGCAAGCGCAGAGTCAAAGAATGCTATGAATACCAAAAGAATGAAATGAAACATGGAATTAGGGTATATATCGGAGAGAATGACAGGATGATCGAAGGAGCGTCTGTGACAAAGGGAGCGAGAGGAACAACGAGCGACGGGGCCACAACCGAACGAGTTCTCGACCAGGAGGAAGCTCTGGGCGGGAAGGGATAACGCAAGATGGAGCCGTGGGGTAAGGCAGGGAGGGGAGAGAGTAAGAAGGTAGGAAGTCAAAAGATGGCCCGATTACACGTCCGTCACTAGCAGCAATGCTCAGACTTGCCCGCGTGACCGACAAACCGCGGGGCAATCTGGATGTGTCCCTCCTCCCGTGGTCCATGTATTTAGTCGGACAGAAAAAGATAGTCTCGAGTTAGCATGGCGACGGATACGAGTCGACGCACGTGGACGAGGATGGTCATGAAACGGTCAGCAGGGTCCCGCCTCCGAGTCGACGTTCTACTTTGGACTCGTCGATCGGGACTGGGGAAGTGGTGGGGAACAGCGATGTCATCATAAATGTCATCATAACTTCCATTCAAATATGAAATCAGCCGCGCGGATCCCGCTTCTTTTGACGGCAATTCGCGGATCGCGTGACCGCGAGCCGCATGGGTGGGCTCGGGTGCCACATGACTTCCATTCTGGTGTTGATACGAGTGAGGCCGGGTCTGACTTGGACTATTACTCGGGGACAGCTGAACCTTGTGCAACATGTCAACCGCGGCGGTAACAACGTTCACACTTCATGGCTGGCTCGTCTGCACCTGGGTCCTAGTGGTATCTTTCCAGGTATCCCGTTCAATGTCTTTTGCCGTGCCGTGCACACCCATCGCTCACTCCTTGCCTCATCTACTAGTACGGGTACCACATTTCGGCTTTAAACCAAATTCAAGCCGTATTGACCTGTCGAACTACCTCACGCTTTGCGCCTAATACCCTCCCGACATGCATCCCCATGTCCGACGCAACGTTCTCCCTAGTCACATCGATGTTCACAGTCGGTGGGTTCCTTGGCAGCGCCGCCGCTGGCATCGCCATGGACCGTCATGGTCGGAAAGCCGCCCTGCAAATCAGCGGACTGTTTACAGCAGTAGGTGCGGGCCTAATGGGTGTAGCACCTTCCACTATCCTGCTCCTTTTTGGAAGGCAATGGCTTCGTTTCTGTCGTAGCCGCCACGCGCTTACCGGTATGTAGGTTTCTGACAGGCTGTGGGGCCGGCATCGGTTTGTGTACTGGACCCGTTTTTCTGGCTGAAATTGCCCCATCAAACATCAGGGGTAGCGTTGGTGGGCATTTCTGTTTACATCAACGCAACTCAAGCTCATCACTACTTGAACCCACAATCAGGCGTCCTTACTCAGCTCGCCATCGTAATAGGCATCATGATTACCCAACTGCTTGGCTTGCGCATGGCAACTCCAACGCTATGGAGATTCGTACTGTTATTTTCCTCCCTTGCCTCAATCGTCCAGTTGTGTCTGAGTCGGTTCATCGTCGAGACTCCAGTGTGGTTGAAGCAGCAAGGCAGGACAGAGGACTCCCGCGCTGTACAAAAGTATCTTTTCCAACAAGCAGGTAGCCCCCGGTCTACGTTCCAATGCTATCCCTCTTTGGATTCATGTCCCTGTTTCAGGTTCCTCCGACAGCATTGAAGACCCGCTGATTGATGAGACTCGCCAAGAATCTCGACACGCGTCGGACGATAACTGGGGAACACTTAGGTCTACATCAGTTTCCACATCAGAGCTCTTGACAAGTCCCGAGTTCCGCCAACCATTAGTAGTGGTGTCCTCCGCAATGATATCTCAACAACTATCAGGTAGTGACCTAGGGCAGTTCTCGTTTCATCCGTTATTGATCTTGTGTACTGTACAGGGATCAACGCGAGTACGGAATCAGGAATCCTAGGCCAACTAGTGCTGATGTCCAGAAAGTTCTTTATTATAGTAACGAGATCCTTTCGCATGTCCTATCCGACGCGGGACCATACCTTTCGCTTGGAATTACGATAGTCAATACCCTCATGACATTCCCACCCATCTTCCTTATCGATGTAAGAGTTCACCACCGTTTCCCTGTGAACTGATCAACAGGGCTACAGAGAGTCGGACGTAGGCCATTACTTCTTGCCTCGGTTATTGGAGCACTAGCCTCTCTTGTTCTTACCGGCTATGGTTTGAACACGGGAATGGTGATCACTTCAAGCATTTCGATCTTGATCTTTGTGATGTAAGCATTTCACCGCTCTGTTTTTCTACGCCCCTCACTCGACTGTACAGGTCTTTCGCAGTTGGACTAGGACCCGTTCCCTTCATCATAATATCCGAAGTGGCCCCTTCTCGCGTATGCTTCTACACTTCTCACATCGACGTAATCTAAACTACAGAGATCCAATACAGGCTGTTTCCGCCCTCTCATCTGTGGCTCTCTCGTTGAACTGTAAGGTTTCTGCAAGTGCTCTCGTCGGAATACTGTGTTTGACTTTATACAGGGATTGCTAATTTCCTCATCGGTCTTGCCTTCCTGCCCCTTCGTAATCAACTATCGGGCGGGGATTCAACGAAAGAAGGCAGAGTATTTTACGTTTTTGCTGGTCTTTTGTTCCTATCCTCTTCAGTCTTGTTCCGGAGCTATCGTCCGAGGATACGAAGCTTGTCGCAGTGACCATGATTTTTTGTCCTCTTTCCTAGCGTCGCCCCACTAGCTAGTCACCTACCTTTGTGCCTTAGTGAGGTATGAACATAATTGGAGTAGAACCCCGCTGGCTGTGACTGCTTTGGCTTTGCGGTTGCCAGTTTAAAAGGACTGTTATATATAACGCCTGGCATACAGAAAAACAGACCTGCGTGATTGCGTATACTGAGGTTGGGGTGTCTTGTCAGTGCGGTGGGCACTACAAGCGTCGTGGTCTGCACTTGTAAGGCGCTGCATGCATAACTAAATATAGTACAAAGCCGCGCCCAGCCCGGAAGACGAAGCCGATAGGTAAAAGAGGTAAGTATACATGAAAGGTAGCTTTTCCTGATCTGCAAGTCCTTGCCAGTAACCGGCCGCGCGCGTTCAAGTTGTACAGTAACTTACCATAGCATCGGCCCCATGATTATGTACACCGGGTCGCTACGGTCCGATGGTTCATTGGCCCGGGCGTTTCTGGCGGATGCCAGGAAAAGTCACTAGTACGTAGAACTCCATCGCACATCTCCCAACGTATCGATCACTACTAGTAGGAAGACGTACAGTCCCATATCCTAGACATGAGCGTGACCCGTTCTGAGGCAAGTAGTATGTTCATCTGGGCGTCCAAGGTCCTCAATAGCATATTCAATTAGGGATCCATCCCACCCTCCTTACTCGAGTATCTGGACCTATCTCAGCTAAATTGCCTCAATGAAGACGACGACCACAGTCTGAAGAGTATCCTTTCCGATAAAACCAGGAACATCTCAGACTCTTATTTGTTGAGTGATGCAGATGAGCAGCTTCTATTAAACATCCACGTCTGTTCTCGCCGCGCCTATGGAACGCTAGGTTACTTACGAAGCTACCCGACCAGTTCAATCAAGCTGTCCGGGTCAGAAGCGTTATCTTGCACACCTCTGATCCGCAGAAAGGGCCCAAGTTGATCAAGCTGCTGGTTAACCGTAACGCAATAGGTTTCGAGGACGTCGAAGATGCTGAGGAGCCTGAGGTAGCACAAGTCCTGGAACTCCCTGAAGACTCTATAAAGGAGGGCCGGCCAATCAATTTGAGGTTTGTGCGATTCCAGTCAGTGAACAGTTTGCATGTAAGTACGGCCTGCGGATCGGGTTTACTGGTGATCCGAGTGATCATGCCGGTCTCTCAGATCTTTGTGAACTCAAATCACGGAGGAGAGGAGACAACGCGTCTGGATGCGATAGATATACTCGGGGTTCCATGCGGGTAGGCAGATTAGTGGTGGTGTCTAAACCGTCTCCTCAACCTGTTTTCATTCACAGAACGACGAAAGACTTGAGCGAGTTGAAGAAGCAACAGCAGGAGAATTAGTGGGTTAGATAAGATAAGATAGAGTCGGATTACATAACTGCTTGACCCGCGACTCGCTTCTCTAAACTCGAAACTTGAACCCATCCACGTCCGACCCTCACGAGATGATAGAGTCACAAAACAAAGAACTTGACGCGTTTTTAGCCTTCTTTGCTACTTTCAACCTCCATCGCTCTATCACCGCCGCTGCGGACTTGAGCGATGGCGCTGGCCTGTTCGAGATTCTTTCGACAATGTGCGGCAATCTACCGAAACTGACATCGCTTCTGACTTCTGAGACGATTTAGAGATGCAGAATACTTCCACCAGCCCTCTCGTGCCCCGCAGGAGCTGTCTGACAACTGGGTCCTGCGTTTCAGTGCAGTGAAGCGCGTTTATCGACTCATGACACAATATTTCTCCGATGTCCTTCGACAACCTACGGACTCTCTCGAGGTTCCAGATTTGCAAGCTATGGCAAAGGACTACAATGTTCCTTCTACTCTAATGATGTGTCGCCTTACACTTGCTATTGCTGTACAATGCGACAAGAATAAGGAATTCATTGAGAAGATCCAAGGCTTAAGTGAGGCGAATCAACACCATCTCATGAGAGCTATCGAGCAGGTGCTAGTGAATTTCTCTGAACTCGCAGGTCATCATTAACGTTGCCGGTATCCAGGTCATGGCCAAAGCCCGACGCCCCTCAGATAATCAAAGTGTTAGGGAGCGGAATAGGACCGAGTGAGCAATAGTCTCACTTCCTTGTTAGTAATCGTAGCTCATCAGTGCAGAGATGATCACTACTATCAGCTTCAATCAGAACGCAGCCGAATACTAGTAGAGAAAGAGGCCCTCGAGAAAGCGCACCAAGCACTTATGGAAGAGCATCGTGCACTCCAGTCCCACCTTGACGATGCCATATCAGAAAGAGATGACGCGTTCGCCCGCACGCGCGAGTTGTTGCAACAAGCTGACAGCCGGAGAAGTGACAAGGGGGATGTCATCATGAAGGCGGAAATTGATAGGCTGCGCGCTGAGTTGTACGTTGCCGGGTTGCCTCTTAAGATTTATTCACCCTATCTCCCTTTACGCAGACAGAAGAGTGAGGAGAACCTAGCTGTTGTTGAGTCCGAGCTTGAAAAGCAAACCAGCGTTGTGGCCGAGTTGACGCATCGCGTGGACGAGTTGCAAGGCCATGCTGCCGAAGCCGCGCGTCTCAAGGATCAAGTTGACGAGTAAGCATGTCGTCGAGGTTGTGGGATAGCTTTTGACATGGAGAAGACTCCGCCACGCGTCAGATCGGCTCGCCAAGACGGAGAATGTGATGGAGAAGTAC